>LJJS01001349.1:4603-110504 GCA_001447215.1 Diaporthe aspalathi
GCCGCCGCCAGTGAGCATCGAGCGCAACCGCAGCCCGCTCGGCCGGTACGAGGTCCGGTCGGAGGCGGACAGCGAGGTGTCGTCGCCCGTGAGCCAGAGCCGGAGCCAGACGACGACGCGGAGCAACGTGACGAGCCTGACGAGCATCGGGAGCGCCAGCGACATGGACAGGCAGATCGGGCAGTGGGCCGTGCGGGTCAGCGCAGACGCGGGGGGGATAGACGAGAAGGTGCGGTCGCCGACGTCGCCCACGACCCCGTTCGGCCTGGAGCGGCATGCCGAGAGGGACGGGGACGCCGTGCTGGACGAGTCGGAGGAGAACGGGCTCAAGGCCCTGGACGCGATATCGATTTCGGAGCCGAGGCAGTCATTGATGCCTCTGCCGGCCCACGATCCGGGGTCAGGAGACGGAAGGGGGTACTCGATGATACTTCAGTATTACTTGGATAGTGATGCTAGGGAGTCGATGTTGATATGAATATTAATGCTAATGGGCTTATGAGCACCACGACAACTCTTGTCACAAAAGTCCGTTCGACCATGCTTGTGTTCGCAGAGTTATGCGGTCTGAGGGTCTGCATCTTTAACAAGACTCAAAGAAGCTTGTAGGCATATCTCGCCCCAAAGACTATGAGCACTTGAGCAGATTTTCATCTTTTGTTCACAGTGGCGAGCTGATGGCGTCGTGGAAAATCTTGGATTCCGCATCACATCTCACTGCAAAGTGACCGCTCTCCCAGAAAGACCTGATCATATACCAACCCTGTCTGCACGGAGACCAGCTCACTGAGGATCCTCGGTCTGGCCACACGCCGGACACTTCCTCACGCTCTCGTTCTCCCTCCAGTTGTTAATCAGCGGCTTCAGCTGCGTGCCCAGGTCCGTGCAGTGGAACACCTCTTCCCTTATGACCGTCGGGACGTCGTGGCCGCCCTTCTTGCAGTACCACCTGAGCCGGTCCAGGCTGCCCTCGGGCCTCACCCTCTCCATGACGAGGCCGATGGTGTCGGCGAACCGCACCGGGTTGTGCGGCGTGTTGCCGGGCAGCAGGAACATCTCGCCCTCCTTGATCTCCACGTCCTTGAAGAACTCCCGGCCCTCCGCGTCCTTCTCCACCACCTTCAGGCACATGGCGCCTTTGAGCTGGTAGAACCACTCCTCTGTCTCGTTGACGTGGTAGTCGTTGCGCGTGTTGGGCCCGCCAACGACCATGAGGACCATGTCTTTGCCGCTGAAGAGGCAGTAGTTGTTGACTGGGGGCTGCAGGAGGTTTTCATTCTTGCTCAGCCACGAGGCAAAGGCCATCGGTGGAGGCAGGGCCGCGTGGCCTGTAGGGTCTCCACTCATTATGAACGTGGTTGTGATGAGTTTCGGGATTGAGGGGGCGGAGGTAGCCGTCCCTGGTTATTGACCAGATTGGGCAGTGGACCAAAGCTGGAGTGGATGGCCAGGTCCAGAACCTTTGGGATCGGTCAACTGGTGATGAGCTAGCTGGACGAATGGAAACCTGATGATATGACAGAGAGCCGTGCGCTGGCGGGGTGAAGCTTTTGCTGTGGGACGAGGAGCCGTAGCCCTTGGCTGCCGACATCGATTACTTTTATCATGATAACTGCGAACCGAGCCCCGTCGTCGACGTCGGCATTAGTGGGGCCTCAGGGCTGGCTGCTTGGCGGCCAGACAGCTGGAACGATCCACTGGAACGGCAGTCGGCCGTGGGTTTGAGTGGTCTGGACTGTGCTGCATCATCCGCCGCTAACCCTCAACTTCCGCTCTTGCATCCGAAACTGCGGAAGCGGAAGGCGGGCGTAACACCGGCCGAGAGACGTCGCCGTGCACGGCAATCAATCATGGGGCAATTCAAGGCATATTGGGAACTCGCTCTGCATTGTGGAAAAAACAACTTGGCCGTTTTCTTAAATCTTACTATTGTTTCACTCATTAAATATTGTCATGATTCTGTGAGATATATCACCGTTCTCACAACATTGAATATACATATCTACGATACGCGAAGCTGAAGAAGACTGCGTGAGCACCTATATTGAACAATACCTGGGTAACTTAACAATATGGCGCCCGGAATCCTCACAGACGGTAACAGCTGTGATTGCTGCTACCCCGAGTCCGGCAGTTCAACACCCCTGACCAGCCTGAGCAGCGGCTCACCCCCAACCTCCCACATCCACCACCGGAATGGAAGCCCGCGCCGGACGGGCGAGTCCCTCTACCGAATCGACCTGCACACGCACATAATGCCCTCCTCGCTGCCCGACCTCTCCGCTGTCCCCACGGCCTCGGGCAGGTCCTACGCCTGGCCCAGCTTCCAGCCCTGCGCGGATGGCTCCGGCGACATCGACATGTTCAACGGCGGCAAGTTCTTCCGCCGGGTCAAGCCCAACTGCTACGACCCTTCGACGAGGGTCCGCGAGATGGACGCCGCCGGGGTCGACGCGCAGGTGTTGTCGACCGTCCCGCTCCTGTTCTGTTACGACGCGCCCGTGGAGCCAGCCGCCGTGCTTGCCCAGGCGCTGAATGACCACATTGCGGACATCGTCAAGGAGTCGCCGGACAGGTTCGTAGGCCTCGCTACAGTACCTTTGCAGGATGTCGACGAGGCCGTGAGGGAGCTGAGGAGGTCCAAGGAGCTGGGCCTGGTGGGTGTGCAGATCGGGACGTCGGCGCCGTTGGCGGATGGGGAGATCGACCTGGACGACGCGAGGCTGGAGAGGTTCTGGAGTGCGTGCGAGGAGCTGGACATGGCGGTGTTCGTACACCCACTGGGCTATTCCTGGAAGGAGGAGAACGAAGCCAGATGGGGCAAGTATTGGGGTAGTTGGCTGGTGGGCATGTAAGTGCAGACTGACTGCTTGATACCACGACTCATTCTGCCACATTACTGACCCTACTTACAGGCCCTGCGAGACGGCCCTGGCGATGCACAACCTCACCTCTGCCGGTGTGTTCCTCCGGCATCCATCCCTCCGTCTCTGCTTCGCCCATGCCGGAGGATCCTTCCCAGCACTACTGGGCCGCGTCCAACACGGCTTCAACTGCCGGCCAGACCTGGTTGCACATTCTGCAGAGGGGGTCACGCCGACACAACATCTCGCCAGCGGGAACAACATATGGATCGACAGTCTGGTGCATGATGCAGATCTGCTCGACTATGTGCTGCGCAAGATCCCGTCTGCGAACATGGTACTGGGCAGTGACTATCCTTTCCCGCTCGGTGAAGTGCCAACTGCTGGCGAGATGCTGATTGGGAATGGCGAGGAAGGAAAGAAGCTAGACAAGTTCATGAGCTGGGACCAGAGAGCTGGCGTGTTGGCTGGTAATGCCATTCGCTTGCTGAATTTGGACGAGCGGTTCCAGCAGAGATATGAGCAAAGATTATCAGCGTTCAGGAAGGGTGCAGAGCTATCGAAATAGTTAGTAATTCTTTTGAGCAATTGAGATCCGGAAGCCAAGATGAATGAGGGCTATCTGAAGAAGTGACCCGAGAGAAGGAAGTCGCGAAAGAGTGCTAGACGACCCCATAGTGTGCATGATTTGTGTCCCGAGTAATGTGCAAGTTTCGTCTCCAGGAATTGACTGAGTTATGGTAAGTGGATAATGCATGTGTCAAGATGTCGAAGGCCATGTGAGTGTTCTTTCAAAGTTACACACGTAAGGACGTGAATAAGCCGACTACAGTAGACCTCAAAGCAAAAGGCTCGATCATAGAGTCAGCAAGTGGATGACTGAGCTTCCGGTGGCGTCCTCAAATACTTCGCGGTAAGTGTAAGCAATTGGAAGCCATTGTAGATACTGACATGGTGTCTATAGTTCTTTCTATGCGGTCAGTAACAAATACAGGCCTCGTCATGTATTTATGTAGCTCGCACGGCGGCTCCTAGGCCTTCACCTTGGCACCAGCTTCCAGTTCCCAGCCTATTTCCTCATAGGTCCAGCCAAAGACGGACCCATCATCGTTGTGGTAATTCAAGAGACTACGGTGCTGACCAGGTTTCTTGTGCACGGCATCAATGGCCTCAATATCAGCATCGTCAAGTTTCACGAGCTGCTCAGGTAAATTAGCGGCTTTTGTCTGTCAAATCTTGGGGTAAGAGAACCATACGTTTATGTTTGCCTTGATACGCTCCGGGTTCTCGCTCTTGGGCACGACAACGATACCGTGTTGAACAGCCCAGCTAAGCACGACCTGACCCTCGGTAGCTCCGTGCTTCTTGGCGACCTCCTTCACGCTCTCATCCGTAAGCAGGGGCGAGACCTGGCCCGGGGCGGGCTGCCCGATGGGCGAATACGCAGTAATCAGGATGCCGTTTTCGGCCGAGAACCTGCGCAGGTTCTCCTGCGGGAGGAAAGGGTGCAGCTCGACCTGGTTGACGGCGGGGACCACCTTCGTGGTCGCGAGCAGTGACTTGAGGATGGGGACGCCAAAGTTGGAGACGCCGATGGCCCGGACCTTGCCCGTGCCTTCGTAGACCTTGACCATCTCGTCCCAGGTCTCGTGGTACGTGGGGCTCTCGTGGGGCTTGAGGACGCGGCCGTCCTTGGAGGCCTGAGGCCAGTGCATGAGCCAGAGGTCGATGTAGTCGGTGTCGAGGGACTTCAGGGAGCGCTCGAAGGCCTCCTTGACCTGGTGGTGGTCGGTGTTGTTGAGCTTCGTCGTGACGAAGATGTCCTTGCGAGGGATGCCCGAGTCCCGAATGGCGCGACCGACCTCCTCCTCGTTCTCGTAGCCATCTGCCGTGTCGATGTGACGGTACCCAGCCTTGAGAGCGGCCGTGACCATCTTGTAGACCCTCTCACCGCCGCCCTTGGCTCCCATCCAGCACCTGCACAGGCATTAATCACCACTGCTATGACGGCCCAAGCAGCCCAGAGGATAGTAGACTTACCCCAAGCCGACGCTGGGCATCAGGACGCCATTGTTGAGTTTGAATTGAGGTACATTAGCTGCCATGATTGTTTGCGAGAAACGTGTTGCCTTCGATATATGCCTTTTGTGGAATATGTCGGTGTTGTTGGGGGTTGAATGCCAAGTGGGGGATCAACATCAACTGCTGAATAATTACCTCAATGTTGAAGTGACGTTTGTCAGAGCCACTCGCTTTCCGCGCCCTGGTGTCTATGACGCCACAACCGGGGCAAGTATTCTATTGGCCTGTGCCGGCAGTGTAAGGCTCCACCGGCCATTCCCTGTGCAATGGCGCGAATGTGGACTCTATCTTGCCATCTGGTGGTCTACCTACCTAGGCACCTACTCAAGTATCTAAGGCACCTAGGTGGGTACTGACTTACCAACTTAAAGTACCTAGATACTTAGGGTACCTAGCTTGAATTCAGGCGAGTATCCTGAACAACATCAACAACATACTTCCTTGTGTGTTTACCAGTCAGGCAATTGTATCTTTATTATGGCAAGCGTATGATGCCGATCTCGGCTTTCGTACTTAATCACCACGGTCAAGCGATCTCAAACACTTGAGAATTGGTCACGCAACGCCTCGACCCAGCAGCTTTAAAGCGAGTGTCGAAGTGTGCTTGCAGGATATATGTGAGTCGACTGTGCTGATCGTCACCAGCATGGCTTTCACAGCGCGTGGAAACCTGAAGGCACTTGCAACAAATGAATTTAGTTGAATTTTTTTGTTTTTTTGTTTTTGAAACCCAATAATAATTTGCCTCAGACCAGTCCGGCCCATGTCGGTAAAGATCCGGTATTGGACCGAGCATCTCGGTCGGATTCGCCGAAAAATCACGAAACGCCTGTACCTGGCTGGCACTGGTCGCCCTCGAAGGCTGCACTGCACGCCGTGCTAGCCATCATAATGTGAGCCCCTTGCTAATTGCTAGAGGATTAATTGCCACAGGATACATTCTTCCGCCTTAAAGCTCAAGCCCAACCGAGTGCGGCTAGTTTCCTGCACAAAGCCTGGAGGTGTTTGAACTCCATCGAAAAACTCGATAGCTCCAGTATGAGGAGCAGGACCAATCCGGCCCGGCCTTGCCTGTAGACTCGTTCCATCACATATTCCTTGCTTCATCCTCGAAAGAGCCGCGATGGAACTAGCTGCGCGTGCCAGCTGAATCGGCCCATGACACGACAAACCCCATCGAACGGGTCCACGGGTTCCTGCATTAATCCACCAAGCTTCTCGCGAGATCGCCTGCCGTTGATCGTCACCTCCATTATCATCTGGGCACGGCTACATGACGATGATAGCCGCGAGCACAATAGGCCAGGCAGCTGACATGATGAGGGCCGCGATGACCGACACAAAGTTGATGTTGCCTTCGCCATGAGTGCCCCTCCAGCGGTCGATGAGTGCCAAAGAGGTCCATATCATGCCGACCGCGTACGCTACGGACACCCAGGCGACGCCCACGATGGTGATGGCCAGGTGATCCTGCGGGCTGATGGCGAGGACGGTGCTGACCGACATGTCGATCTCCTTAAAACCGATCGAAGCCATTTTGTAAGGATATTTTGTGTGGTGACGTGGATCAGACGGATAAAAAAAAACGAGCGTTTGTTTAAGCCTTTGTGGATGCGTGTGTGCGTGTTTGCGTATCGAGGTCTGAGAGAGCGCCGGCGCAGCCGTTGGAGTTGAGAAGCCAAGAAGGATTAAGGTTTGCAAAAGTTTGGTCAAAAAATGAATTTACGCAGAAAGACAATTGACCAGCAATGAATCAAAGGTTGGAGTGGTGCAGAGGCGTCAAAGGTGGTAACGAACGGAAGTATATCAGAGCAGAAAGGCAGAAGAAAAGCCAGGCCAAGGAGGGACGGAGCACGACCCAACCAATGCACACCCAAGTTTTCCGGGGTTCCCGCCCAGCGACTCAATGAGCTTGGCTTCATGGAACCGCCCTAGATCGCAGATTTTGGTGATCTGACAGGTCCACGGTGTGGTGGCTCTGCGGTGGGCCGTCGCGCGTTCGTCTCAGGGGTGCCGTGGATGAGACGAAGGCTGAGACGCCGCCCCCCTGGCGCTGGGTGCTTACTCTGACCCGGGACGTTTCGACCAACCACAGCCAAAAAGCCATCCGAGGTACAAGCTATTTGCACTTCTCATTTCAGATGACGTCCATTTCCAGAATTCTTTCTGCTCGCGGCTCAAACCATATATTGATATGTTGCATCGTTTGTGGGTTTCCGTGCAGTCGATACTGTCCTGGACGTGAACATCTACGAGTTCAACCGTCAAGCTCCTTAGATGTTTCGAAGCCTGCAGGCCATTGCTCTAAACAAAATGGCCAGCTCGCCTGCATACCTCGGTACTGCAGCCATAAAACGATGCCTCAGGTGTACTGGCAGGGCGGCAAAAGTCCATTCCAGCGCAGAGGACGAGCCTCAAAACTTGGCAAGGGGATCGACACCATGAAACCGGATCCCCCTTTGGACGAGATGCGAGCCCATCCGGGACCATCTGCTTGTGGCACCACGATCGTGCTATCTTCCTGGCAGTGATGGCATTTTATGGTCCAACATGACTGTACCAAGGACATGATGGATCCCGCACGAACCTTTAAACTAGACGGCATCCTCAGACACATCTGCACTCCCATCCCCAAGTCGAAGTCCCAGTCCAGGGCTATGCTCATCTTCTGATTATATACCGGGCGTGTAAAAGTTTTCCTGTTCATACGTTAATGTCATTGCAGCAACTTGCACCAACTCCATTCTACGCGCAGCTTGGTGAGACGTTTCTGCACGCAAGGCTTGCGCGTAGTGACTGGTGGCTCCCTACACCTAATGCAGATACTGCCGCCGCCCCCTTCGGATTTACAAATCCCATTGCCCACACCCGCATGTAATTCCGAGATCTTCCCCATGGGGACCGACGACACTTGGCGATTCTCCCACTGCGCGTCGGCATGTTCGCTGACGCCGTCGCCCCCCCCCCCCCCACTTGCCGGGGCCGAGACGAGTGGGCGACGAAGAGTAGTTAAATCCGTATAATAATGAAGAAACTGCTCCCCTCCTAACAACACTCGAGACGTTGCGTACCGAACGAGATTGAACACCGTGACCGTGCTTTACAGACAAAACTCAGTCCTCACAACAACTTATTATAGACCAACAATCTATCCTCAGCGCCCGGCGGAACGGAAAACACCAGCCTCCCAAAATGTCAAGCCCGAGCCAGCCCCAGTACGACACGGAGCACGAGGTGATGTGGTTCATCGCGGTGCAGAAGGAGCCGTCGTGGGAGCAGGAACGCTTCCTACACGAGTACCAAAAGGTGCACGCCGACCTGGCGCGTGAGGGCCACAAGCACACCAAGCTGCCCCTGAACTACGTGCAGGTCGGCGCGCGGGAGCTCCCCGACGAGGCCAACCCGGACGACGACGGGGCCTGGGACTTCGTGACGTGCCTGTACTGGCCGAGCACGTTCGTCATCTGGAAGGGGTTCCAGAGCCCCGCGTACCAGGAGACGGCGGGGAAGCACGTGTTCTGCCGGCTGGACCAGAAGGGCGTGCTGGCGAGGAAGGTGGGCGAGGTCGGGGCCGTTACGCAGAGGTTTGTCGGGGATGGGGAGTTTGCTGTGCATGTGTTCCACCGGAGGGCCTCGGCGGGCGACGAGGTCGGCGCGGACTGGGTTGAAGGGAGGGTGAAGCTGGCCAAGGGGCTGGCTGGTGGGGCAGGAGGTCTGCTGCGGCAGTACAGCATCTGGAAGGACGTGACGCCCAAGGACACGGACTCCTTCTTCAAGGGGACGCAGTTCGCGGGAGGGTCGTGGCAGAATTTCACGGCTGTCGAACGGTTTGTCTTCAAGAACGGTGACGAGGCAGCTGGCTTTTGGAAGGAGAATCGTTCGCTGATAGCCGGCGGTCCTGCATCGCCGTCGAAATACTATGTCGTGGGAGGAACAGCTGCGGTTGCTATCTAGCTCTAGCTGGGGGGGGCGGGGGGATGGGGTTCTTTTTTTTCTTCTGTACGAGTTTCTCTGTCTTCCATGATTCTCAAGAGTCCGGAACGGACAAGGCAAGACGGTGAGCAGTGACCGTTTGGAATAATTGCAGTATCAAATCGGGTTGCCCCTTTTGAACGGACCCTGCACCTTCCCGCACAACAAACGTCAGGCAACCACCGTCGCCTGCTTTCTCAGGAAGCAACCTGCCTCAGAAGATTTGATACGAATTCCCTCATCCCTCTATGATCCCTTCACGCGAAACTGCCAGAAATTCTCCCTTGGCTGCTCGAATAGTAGCAGGAGGCCGACCATCGCCATCAACCCCAGCAAAGACAGCCAGCCCTCCAACGCTTCCCGCCCAGTGGACAGCGTCCCTTCAAATCCACATGTGCAGCCCAACTCGACGCGGTCAAACGAAACAGAGAGCCCCATCCTTCCGGGCTTCATTCAGCAGTCGCCCGTGCCCCATACACCCGTGACCAGGACGACGGTCAAAATGGAGGTCGAGGACATATACCAACAATATGATCATTTCAAAGCGGAAGCCAACTATTGGCCAGCCAAGGCGGACCTCATATTCCCCGAACAGAACGCCCTTGATCGCTTTCGGACCGCCTTCGTCGTTCTGACACTGCATCAAGTCGCCCTGACCAAGGAGCGGGAGCCTCGAGAGCTCCGTCAGGACATCAGCGCAAGGACGAAAAGCATCTTCAAGAGCTACGAGATACTGAACCAGATCCTGGCCCGGCATGAAGCCACCATCCAGAAGCGTTGGATAAAGAAGACCAGAGCACAGAGACTCAATATTCTGCTCCAAGCCTGGCCCGACATGGCTGCCGTCCACCGACCTGACTTCCAAGCATTCCGAAAAGAAGCCATCGCGGACCGAAAGACAAACACTCAATTTCGCGACCACTACATATGGCCTTATATCAATCAAGAGGACCTCTGCAAGCCTAAACCCATGTTGTTGCTTCTCAACTCCAGGGGAAGGAACCTTCCCAGCGAGTTCGCCGCCGGCGACATCGAAGCGATGTATCTCGGCACGGAAATAGAGGCTCTGAAGCCCGACTTCCTGAGGGGATATGTCATGATCATGGATGGTGCTCTCGATGAGGATCACTACGGTAGACTTGTGTCCTGCGACTGGCAATCTGATTGGTTGGACGGGGATCCGAAACAGACCAGCCCCGGAGAAGGCATTCTCGTTCTCGAAGCACAGGACAGAGTCATGACTTTCCTTGTCGATTGCTGCAAACATATCCTCCATGACCTCACCAACAAAGAAATGCTCAGCGCTCGGTTTCCAATTGTCAACGCACCCTCTCTGAAGGTGGACACCGAAGTCAATGGTTTCGATTCTCTCGCAGTAATGGCTGCCGAGGCACCCTATCGTGTGCCTGCGAAGCTGGACTTTGACCGGCTCATATCGCTGCTCTCAGCCAGAGCATCAGCTGCCCAAGACCACATCTGGGCGTTGCGCGAGGACCCTGGGTACTTTTCTGAGCATGTCCATGAGATGAAAGAGCACGACCCAGAAATCGTCAAGGATGCTGATGGGAACTCTCCTTTCGACGACCCCAAGAAGTCTCGAGAATTCTGGGTGAGAGCCATCATGTCGCTCTTGTCCGAGGCCTACAAACATTACGAGATGTACTCGCAGCTTCATCAGGATGCTCTGCAACTGCAGAAGCTCCAGGAGAAGTATGCATCGGAGATCAGTGCAGAGCATCACTTGCCCGAGGCATACCTGCGCGCAATGCTGAATTTCAGCTTCCATTTGAACGAGGCGGCGGCTGGGGCCTGCTATCAGTTGCAGCGGTCAATTTCTTCTCCACCAATGCGGCAATATTTTACACGCAAACGCCCCACCGGCTCAAAGAACGGTCTTTGGATCACCCCCCTTCCGGGAAAGAGGATCGACGAGGTTGGCGGTCAGCTTATGCTACTTTTAAAGACGCTGTGGGAAATGGGAAACCCGCTGGAAGCACTACGATGGACTCTGGTGACAGACGATTCGAGAGGCTTGTAGAGTCAGAAACTCGTGCGCGAGAGTTGATCTCTCCTTACATGGCCTGTTGTCTCGGTGAACTTTCCATCATATCTCAGTGCTCGCGGCAGATTGAGTTGTATCAGCCTTGGGCAAAGTGTTTCGGCCAAATGATGCGCTCGCGCAAGAAGCAGATGAATGGGGATTTTGAGAAGAAGAGTCGCGTGTGGCGAAAGATCAGCAAGGCCTTCCACACTGATGCCGTGCACGAAGCCTTGGGACACGGCATACCAACACGTGGCAAGTTCACCTACCCCATCGAGAAGCACCGCACGAAAGAAAGAGTCTATATTCTTCGACGAGCTGAGTCAGAGCTTGATAGCTTTTGGGCTCGATTTGATAAGAAGCTGTCTCGAATGGCAGGAGACATACAGAGCGCGGCTTTGCATCGACTCCTTACACAGCGCCGAGAAATTCAGAGAACACCTGAATGGATTGATGAACTGCCAGTTCAGAAAAGCACAGCGGAGTCCGGCCAGAGATATACTGACGGGTCTGAGGTGTTTCTGCCGTTCTCATCCCTTAATCTCGGCAAACGCGATCTTGGCCCACACCACCCCAATGGCAACATTCCTCTCCTGCAAAAACCCAAATCAAGACGAGAAAGGCTGCGTCTGAAGACCCTTCTGGAACTAAAACTCTAGATCAATCATCGTCTGCAGCAGTTTCTAGGCAAGTGGTGAAGGTGGACTCGCGCACGTACAAAGTGTTCCGCACGCTTTTCTTCAACCCCGAAGTCACCTCAACTCCAGGTGAAATACCCTGAATCGATTTTCTCCGCGCCATGGCTGCTCTGGGATTCAGTGTTGAGAAGCTCTATGGCTCGGTCTGGCTCTTCTGCCCAGTGATGAACGAATTGGAGCAGAGCATCCAGTTCCACGAGCCTCACCCTCGGAGCAGAATCCCATTCACGACCGCCAGACGCTACGGGCGCAGACTGAGTCGGGCATTTGGCTGGGAGGGGAGCATGTTTGTCCTGAAGGAAAAGTGATGGAAACATACCAGGGATCTCAACTCGAGGCCATTTGGCCTGTCAGGATCTGCTTGGGCGGACACCAGAAGTCGACTGTGCTAACTTCCTGGCAGCCAAGTGACATGAATTGTTTTGGTGTGGCGGATGTTGGCTCAGATGTTGTTACTTTTGTTGCCTCGAGGGCGCCTTCCAATGTTGCTTCCAGTATGATCGATCAACTGTTTGCTGGGCTGCCTATGTACACGACGGGAATTCCGAGGAAAAAGGGAAAGAGGAGAAAGGCATCAGTACGGCGATTGTGCGGCCCTGCCCTCTGATTAAGCTGGCATTCCACTGTGTACAGCTCTGGAGCTCGAGGTAGGCAGACTGTTCTCGAGTACTTGCTCAGCTAGCACAATCGCATGGAATCCATAGTTGACCACTCTGTTCAATCCCTTGGATTGGGTGTTCCTTTGAACAGTGCTTTTCCGGCGACGTCGTCTACCACGAGCTGCCCTGCCTTGCTTCCACTTGACGTCTTGAAGACTGGTAGGCTACGCGAGGTACGTTGAAAAGGTGATTTGCCACGAATCATGTTTAAAGTTCGTGCAAATCGCTGTCATGTAGACGAGATTGGTTTTGCCCGAATTTCGCGGGCCATGATCGTGCTGGGGGTGGCATCCCTCCCGATTGGGGGAATTTCCCGACCGCCAGCCGACGCCCCAAGCGCACGACAACCTCGACATAACATAACCCCGGCGGGCTATAGCATGATCTTGCTATTGGAGGACTGAGATCTTCCCTGAGCTTGACGGGGTACGATGCCAAATGGAGGTTGTCGACTGCCTTGCTCCGGAGACTCCAGCATTCCGCTACCCACCCGTGACGCGTTCTTCGGGACGACCCAGTTCACGATGGAGCCGCGCAGTTGTATATAAGGCTGCCAAGATGCCAAGATAGCAGCCATCTCTTGAAGATCGCCTTGGCATCAGATACTGCCGTGATTCGTCTCTAGCCGCCGTCAAGATCGACAATGAAGCCCTCCAGTTGCTACTCCCTGCTCGTGGCAGCATTCGCCGCCTGTGTTGCCGCCTCGCCCGTCGTCGAGCTGGGCCCGCGAATCACCCCTGGCCCCAGCCCCGACAAGGTCAAGAGGGCTACCAGCTGTACCTTCTCCGGCTCATCTGGCGCCTCGCTTGCCAGTGTGAGCCAGAAGTCGTGCGCCACTATTGTGCTGTCCTCCCTCGTGGTCCCGTCCGGTACTACACTGGACCTCTCCAGCCTCGCGGATGATACGACTGTCAGTGAAAGCACCCTTGTGCATCCCGCACTCGGATCCAGGTATCTAATCTGATCATGGCAGGTCATCTTCGAGGGCACCACAACCTGGGGCTACAAAGAATGGGCCGGCCCACTGCTGCAGATCGAGGGCAAGTCCATAACCGTCCAGGGTGCGTCCGGGGCCGTGCTTGATGGCGGCGGGTCCAAGTACTGGGATGGCGAGGGGGGCTCCGGTAAGTACCATTGTTGTCCTTCTACAAGTTTCCCTATCTCGGTGCCTCGGACTATTCCAGGATGTGTCACTTTGGGACCCGTAGCAAGTGATTGACAGGTACTAGGCGGCGTCACGAAGCCCAAGTTCTTCTACGCGCACAGCCTCACCGACTCGACCATCACGAACCTGCACATCCAGAACACGCCCATCCAGGCCGTAAGCATCGCCGGTGCCGACGGGCTCACCATTACCGGCATGACCATCGACAACTCTGCTGGTGACAGCAAGGGCAAGAACACCGATTGCTTCGATATTGGGACCTCGTCTAATGTTGTCATCACGGGTGCGAATTGTTATAACCAGGATGACTGCGTTGCTGTCAATTCTGGAACTGTGAGTGGAGTGCCTTGGTGGTGTCTCATTTGTGGGCATGAACTGACGGTATGAATAGGACATCACTTTCGAGAACTCTGTCTGCTCTGGCGGTCATGGCCTGTCGATTGGGTCGGTGGGAGGTAGAAGCGATAATACAGTCGACACGGTTACCTTCTACAATAATGAGGTCAAGAACTCGGTTAATGGTGAGTTCAGAGAAACTTCCCAAAACCATATAGAGGGAAGCATCTAACACTCAATAGGAATCCGTGTCAAGGCCACGGAGGGTGATACGGGCGAGATCAAAGGCGTCACCTACCAAAAGATCACACTCTCGGCTATCTCAAAGTAAGTGACCCCCATGTAATGCCTGATACCCAAGTGAACGTGGTGACAAGTCCTTGTTACTGACGCACGCTCTTACACCAGGTACGGCATCCTGATCGAACAGAACTACGACGGGGGGGATCTCAAAGGCACTCCCACCTCGGGCATCCCCATCACGGGCCTCACACTCGACACCGTCTCTGGATCAGGCGCCGTCTCCAGCAGCGGGTATGACGTTGTGGTCGTTTGTGGCTCAGGTGCTTGCTCAGGGTGGACCTGGAAGGGCGTCACAGTGACTGGAGGCAAGAAGTACAGCAGTTGCTCCAACGTCCCGTCTGGCGTGGCTTGCTCGTAGATATGATGACCGATGATAACATTAAATTGTTGTTGGGGGGCCGCGGAGCAGTGGAGCTGAGTGGGAAAAACTCCAAAAACTTTCATCTATGTCTGCTTTTACTCTGCCCGAGCCGTCTCAGTCAAATCGTCCATCTGGCGTCAATATACAGCTTTCTGTCGAGAGTTTCTGGCATAAATTATCGAGGACGGTTAACGTTGATGGAGAATTGCCTGATAAGCTGGTGACAAATTATCTCCCCTGCCGTGATGCTCGCCAGGGAAGTCTCTTCTAGGATAGCTTTCCTTGGACAACGACTTTGGACGACCTCTCCTAAAGCGAGTCCATTCTCGGTTTTTCCCTTCTAGAATACGGCCACTCCTATAAATGTTACATGGCGTTATCCTCTGAAATGTTCCTCCTGACAAACTTGACCTGTTTGATTTAGTGCGGCGGCAGATGCTCACGGGAGTTGTGTCGTTGAAGCATATATTGGACAGCTGGTCCGTATGGAATGCAGTAGGCAGTAAATGAATAATCTTTGAAACTATAATACATTTGTAGGGTATTGTTGAAATACCCGAAGACGAATTGCTAACAACTCGCCCAATGAAGATATCTCTCGGACTAGGTATTTGAAAAGAACATGCAACGGAAGCGCACAGCTTAAACTCCTCAAGATCTCCTTGTGACCAGCGTTATAGTACACGATTTCAGTAAACCAAATCAGCTACATACCCCTTGAAGATGCAAAATTTCAGCCGGTCCTTTGCGAGTGGAGTTCCTGAAGTCGGCTCCCACGATCGTCATTTCAATCCTCACTGCGTCGATTGCATGTCTACAAGTAAGGACCCCCTGGCATTTGACACTGGAATCAGCTCAGCCATGGACAGCCTAGGCCGGGAGCCGGCTATTTGGGGGGGCCAATTGTTGGCATTGGGTAGGCCACAGGAACGGTATGGACACTCCCGTCACTCTTGGTGATGGTTGTCCATTCCTCGGCCTGGGCAGCCGCCGGCTCGATAATGATCTTGGTGGCGCTCGGCGGTGTGATAATCGCAGATATCGCTGAGGTCCTCTGTCAACGAGGGCAATATACGGCTGAGACGGGTGCGTCAAAAGAACTCACGAGCGGTGCTCGACAGCAAGTTGTGGTTGTGCACGCTGGCCGGTGCGCCGTGAAACGGCGGTTCGGTGGTCCAGGATTCTTGGGTGGGGATTGTCACTGACTGGGGCAAGCACAAGGCAGTCTGGCATAGCAATAAGCCAGTGAGCCCGAATGTGTTAAAGCTCGAATGCATCTTCACAGGTGGTCAAAAGAAGGCCGGAATGATGCAATTAGCTGAACGGTAAAAATGATACAAAAGTGGCCGCCCCCTTTATGTGATATAAGCAGCACGGTATAGTTTGAGCTATCTACATATGCTTGTCAATGAGTTCAACATTGCCGTCGGTAGGAGGTAGAATCAGAGGTCTTTGCGCTCATGCTGGTCACTGGGCATGTATCTCTTCTGTGAAATTGTTGCGCGTCAGGACATCACCAGACTAATAGAGATTGTATTGCCAACTAGCGCCACTTGCAACGTCATTGAAACAGCACAGTCCGCCTATGGCTTGTGAATACTTTCCCAAGCTTGAAGTGTCACTTTGACCCAACGGTGCAGAGTGGTTCGATCTTGCCAGATTTCAACTCGTCTACAACTCGAGACGAGACTTCTTCCCACCTGGAAACAGCATCTGCCTCAGCATCATATGCATAAAGCCATCTATTACGCATCTTGACCGACTCCGGGTCTATGCGTACCCCTTCTTCCAGCCCCTTGAGGGCATTGTGCCATCGATCGCGAAGGTCTTCTCCAGCAGTCTGACTTTGTCTGGTCCTCGAGAATCTCATCTTCTCATAGGCCCTTGTCTATTGCGCATCGTGTCAGGGCGGTGCTGAACTAGGCCGAAGCTTCGACGCGGATAAAAAGCTACCAGGCGGAACTTACTGCTAATGGGATCTGATCGCGCCCCGCCAACTTCAGACACACTGCCAGAACCGCGGCGCTTTCTGTTGCTTGGCTCGCGCCTTGCGCACTAGTGGGTAGATGAGGATGGCAGCTGTCACCGAGGAGGGCAATAGTGTGTTGTTTTGAAACCCAGGTGGGCAGTGGATCTCGATAGCAGATCTTCCAATCCAGTAGCGCGGGCGTCTTCTTGACGGCGGCGGCAATCCTCGGGTCCAATTCCTCGATATGCTTGCGCACATCGGCCATGTTCCCCTCTTGGAACCATGACTCCTTGATCTCCATATCTGCCTCATGGGAGAGCTTGCGTGTTATTATCCAGTTGAATTCCTCGCCATCGCGCAGGGTATTCTGGACGAGATGTGTATCCAGTCCGATCCTTCGGAAGTCAGGTTGTCGAACAAACGAGAGGCATAAATTAAACTCGGAAGTTGGAAAAGCCGACGTACCAGATATTCACACAATCGTGATCAACGAACTCTTGACACAGTTCGTCACCCTTCAGGTACTTTCCAGGGAAGTATGCCCTCCAGCAAGAGTACCCGCTGCTTTTTGGTGCGTCGGTGAACCCCAAGACAAGTTCTCGAGCACGGCTCTTGATCCCATCCGCGCCCACAACGACGTCGGCCCTGACCACTGTGCCATCCTTTAACACGACACTCGGCCTAGCATCCTTTTCGTCCCCCTCGCCGAACCCAACGACCTCACAGCCCATCTTGATTTCTATGCCCGCATCGCGCACACCGCGCAAGAAACCTTCGTGGTAGTCACCGCGGTGGCCAATGTGCCCAGCCATGTCCATCAAGGGCTGCTGCGCCAGGATCTTCCCATCGTGCCACCGCCGGATCTGCACTGCAGCACCAGGAGTCAGCTTTGAAAGAGCCAAGGAGGATATTTCATGAGGAAACAGGGTAGAACAGGCCATAGGGTGCCCATGGCTTTCAAAAGGTGGGTTCCCAGAAGGACATCTGGTGGTTTCGTTTCGAAGCGGGTCAAGAATGCCCCCGAAAGCTGCTTACTGTCCGGAGACTGATTTCCGATAGAAGTGAGTGAGTGATACAAAGATTCGCCGCCCCATCGTCGCAGCAGTTTGAGGGCATTCTCTCCCAGGCCCAGGGAGTCGCCCAGTCGGCGAAAGTCTGCAAGCTTCTCGTAGACAAGTACAATGTGCCCGTGGTGCTTCATTGCGAGCGCTGCGGCACATCCTCCTAGGCCGGCGCCGATGACGATCACTGCCTTGTAAGAGCTTGTCCGCCCGTACCTTTCAGTTCTGGGAATACTCACCGTCGATGCCGGTCCGCGTTTCATCATTGAGAGCCATCCCGATGTCAGATTTGGAAGTTGGTCGAGAGCAATTTGGACCAATTGAAGGTTTTGCCGGGGATTCCTCAGAGAGGGCTATATCCCCCACATTGCCATCCATTCAGAAGTGCGTCTACCCCGCGAGCAGGTGCTCTGGGTTGGGTGTAGTACAGTCGGCCACACGTGAGGGGTCTGATGTTCACCCACAGTTCGGTACCTGACTATGTTCCCGGGTGCGGGTTGTAGTTAACCCTCATTATGAAAATCATCTGATGAATTATCGTACTGAAGACTCATAGATAACGTTGTATAGTGCGGTTGTGACCACACTGGTTTTGGATGCCAAGTAAATACTCGAAGGCTCCGCATTTTCTTTTTGTGACACCAAGTCAACACCCATTGCTCTTATTTTATTCACTGAACATCTTTTTATGTGGGTATTTAACGGTCACAAGGCTTTCTCCGGAATAGCAGCCCCCTCACCACATTTGAAATTCCAAGAGACCTTCGCTGGATTTCAAGATTGATCATGGTGACGCGAATATTAATACCGAACATCAAGCCCTTAGTCACAATTCTCCTTGCCTCCGCCTGGACTCAAGGCATCCGGGATAAGGACACTATTCGAGGGGTGATGATTAGCAAGCGCAGAAGCAATTGAGATTCCTGGACATTACCTGTCAATCACATGTCCAACTCCGTTCGCCAAGAGAACGTCGGCTATGACCACCGTGGCATCATTGACCGTGATTGACCCGTGTTCGTTAGTGATGGTCAGGTGCTCGCCAAGGGCGCTCTCGACAACCGTGTCACCAGCGGGGATGATGGGAGAGTAAAATACCGAACCCAGCACGACATGCTTGAGGAGGACTTGCTGGAGCTGCTCCGTGCTTAGGCTGGCGACAGTCTCGGCGATTGCTTGGAACGCCTCATTGGTCGGGAGGAAGACGGTGACATCTGGAGAATTTTCAAGGGTTTCGACCAAGCCTGCGCTCGTGAGAGCATCAACAATGCCGGTAAGCCCTGCGGCGGTAGCGGTGATGGAGGCGCTGGTGGGGATGGTAAGAACCGAATCGATCTTGTGAATTGTTGCGCCTCCAACGACAATATCCTAGTAACCTCGTTAATTGTGTCCTGGAAACACTAGCAGTGGATTCAACAGTCGGACTTACAGCCTGGGTGACCGTGGAAGTCGCGAGATTTCCAGAACGGATGATCACATTCGCGCCATCAAGTTGGGCGCCTAAGTTCTGGGCAGGGCTCACGAGCGTCGCTGCGGCACCGCCGATGACATTTTCCGGAGTGAGAAGAGTTGGCACGAACTGAGGAGTTGCCGTGATGGCAGAGCTGGGGATTGTTTGGGGAACGACATGGTATGACAGCACCGAGGCAATGCCATCCACGTTGCTGTTGGCGATCGCCTGCCCGGCGGCGCTGGCCGGATCAACAGCGTCGAAGGCGGAGTTGACTGGGGCAAAGATTGTGATGCCTTCGGCGGAATCAAGCTGCTCCGCAAGACCTGGGACGGCGGAGATAGCGCCTAGGAGGGTGCTCAGGTCCGGATCCGCCCGCAGGGCCGCAACCAAGTCTTGGGCACTGGCTTGGGCGACAAACACCAGAATAGTGAGTTCAGGGAGATATTTCATCTTCGCTGTTCATGAACGGTTACAAATGTGGCGGGAAATCTTGATTATGGATGCTTAGCCGTGGCGATGATTAACCTGAACAGACACTTTAGGCTTATATAGGAATTCTGGGCCATACAGGCTCCCCGATATTGACCCGCTGTTGGTCACGTCTTTCAAAATTCTCACTCGGTCTCAGGGCTTCACAACACACAGCCATAAATGATACGTGATCGTAAGTTTGTTGTAGTCGTCATAGACTGCTAACAATCAATCTCGCAGAGGCTTTTGTACAACGCTCAAAGCTGCGCCTGCCAACGATGTTACCCATGGGGGAAGGAGTGAAGCATCTCATTTCCTGGCCCTGATATGATTGAGCCGGCTCGTCTTGGGTGATCCCTGAAATCCGGAGTGTGTTCCTGTTGAGACCAGCATTCTCCGCAGCCCGTATGCAAAGGATTATTCAATGATGTTTCCCCATCTCGCCGATCTGGATATATGCCAAGCCGGGAGTGCAGGAGGTGCTTCTCGAAGACAGGCTATGGACGGGCCAGTTGACCCCGAGTTCTATTTATGCCACATTTCAACCTTTAAGAGCTCCCACATGATTTTGATTAGTAAAGTCTTGGTATGACCGCATCCTATGCTGGCTTTGGACTTTGATGTGCGCCGAATGCTTACAGGATGCCGCAACGGAAAGGGGGAGAGGCTGAAAAATGTAATCGTCATGACAAGAACTATCCTAACAATTAGTGCTTGGGTTTAAACCTTAATTCTACAGCCAAGTGGCCAGCTCGTACCTCGAATGTTAATTCAAGCAGCCTGTCGCAAATCATCCTTTCATCACGTTGAGCGTGAACAGGAAGTGTACCCTGGAAGCCAAAATCTGGCCCAGAGTTGGGATGAACTATTAACCGCCTGTAGAAGGAGGACATTATGCCATAACTATCTAGATACTATCATGTTCTCAACCGTTAAGAAATGAGCGAAATAATAGATGCTAGGCACGTACCAAAACGCGTTGAAAATTCAGTAAGGAGCCATGCCTTCGGTAAACCGGGGCCGTGACACGGGCAATGCACGTCGTCTTCACTTCTCTTTGCAGCAAAAGAAAAAAAAGAAGAAAAGGAAGACGGGCGACGCCATGAAGTCCTCGCATTGGATCAAACGGGGTCACCTGAGAAGGCTCATTTTGAGATGCTGAATCCATGAGCATTTTGTCGACCATTTGACATGATACAACCGCCATCGTATTCTCTTCAGATTTGATATTGGTTGGCTTTTTAGGGAAATCATCTTTCTTTCTGGCATCTTCTATGCGCCATACTATCTTGGTTCCTTGATTGTGGTCATCTGTAATGGGCGGGGGCCGTTTCTCGGATATGCTCATGGACCAGCTGGATAGGTATGACAGCAACTGGCCACGGTTTGCTTCGGCTATATGAAGACTGATCCAGAAACCCGAAGCAGGATGACATTTGCTGAACTGCTGGCTTTCCCATCTGCCAAGGCACAAGTCTGTCAGATTTGTAAGGCCACCATGAACGATTCGCTAGCATCATTATCTGACACACGCTGAGCAGTGTCTGTGTAGAGCCTGGCGGAGCTCTTCAGATTTGGAGTCAGACATCCAGACTATCTTGCTCAGTTCAGATCCGCTGTCGCTATTCAGTGAGTCCAACTTTCAGCGCTGCAATACTCTAGTGGATAGACGATTTCAATCACAAGCGGGACTTTAGAAAGAGAAAGACCAAATTCCCAAAATACCGACGCACACGCGCAGGTTCACAGGGGGCGAGAGAGTGACTGTAGGATAGATGCGGGCTGACCGCGTCAATTGGGTTTGATCCTCTGCCTGGGTGCGCGGGTGCTGCCTGTTCGCTGCTTATCTGTTCCAACGGGATGGACTTATGTTGACGCCATATGTCCTTTTGAGAAACGTTCTGGGGCCATAAATAGAACTTTAGAGCCCATCCAAATTACTGCCAGTGGTATTGGTCAAGAAGTATCCCAATATAGCCGGCGGGGGAACAAGAATCCCGACAGGGACCAGCGCCCTGATACCCCCACGTAGGACAGTTTCCAGGCACCATAGCTAATTCATAGGTGGATGTCTGCGTCCAGGGATGGTATTATCCCTCTAGGCGGCCTGACTACTGTAGGTACAGCCACGCTGCCATGTCACCACCCAGAATCCTCCCTGCGACTGTTCATGGCGCATGAACCCCTACCACGGATCCCTACCTTGAGCCCCGAAAGGATCCGAAGGATCTGCAAACAACCTTGAGAGCTGCTTGCCCCTGCGCCTTTCTCTGCGGTACTTGAGAATCATATATTTTACGTCTATTGGGACCCAAGAGCGCCTCACGGTACGAAAGAATGGTAGGCAGAGCTTTGTTATATCTGCGTGGCAAAGTTGAAAGAAGACAGCGCCCGGCTGAGCCTCACCTGCAAGCAAGTTTCCATCATCTCATCTGAAAAGCTCCACCGCCCCCTCAATCAAAACTTGAAGGTCACCAATCGTTCACAAAGCACAAACACCAGTGCGATTAATTTTGCAAGAGTGGGGGGCGGGGGCGTTCAGGAAGCCACCCCAGCAACATGCATCTGGTGCCTAAGCACACCACCAGGGAAACGTCAAGGTTAGTTCACACCGGTCGTACCGATAGTGGAAACAGAGGCCCATGATCTAAATTTGTGGCCAAATCAGGGGCCAGCGATCTGAAAAGAATGACGGTGGCAGAATGCACGTTGTGAGACGGCATCTCGGAAAGCAGGCGAAGCCCCGAGGGAGCCAGTCGCCATCTCAAGGCAGGCATTTTACACGAACCACTTTTCTCCAATGATTTTGAAATTTCTCTTATTGAATAATACTATGGAACCATTAAGGTAGAAAGTTCCAAGCAGTCTGCGGACTCGTAACCCCATTGCGTTGATCGTCGTGGACTGTCGTCACTTAGTAAGCCTCCAGAGCCGGCCACCCGCAACGCCGCGAATCGTACCGAATCAAAGCCGACCAGGCTTACGCAGAATCAGATAGTTGAACATATGGACATAGATAGATAGCAAGTAAGACAAAAAGAAAGAGGGGCAGAAGCTCTCAGTCACAATACCAGCAATCGCCGTGTTGAGCAGCTCTAGTCGCAGTAGCGGACTCACGTACATCCGAGTAGGAATGTTCGGATTTGGTCCCTTATTCAACACATCTACCTAGGTACCTACTCAGCAACCATATTCTCGTGATCAGCGGCCTCAAAATCCATGCCCACTGCCTGGAGCAGCCAGAAAGGCCATCATGAGTGCTCGTGACAGTTAGAAAGGCTGCCATGATGTGACAAAAGAAAATCGCTATGGTATCTCAACGACCAAAATACACAATCGGTCTATCACGAACAAGCCCACTCTACAGACCCAATTGCAACCAACAAGCATACCAGACTAACAGAACCACACAACGCCTTCCAATCGCGGACTCCATGCTCTTATCACACCGGTTTTGAATTTTATCAAACCAACACTTGTCGTACCCTGGCAGGTTCTGTCCACCACTGTCATCCTAAGAGCCTTTTTGCCTCCCGCGGTGAGCCGGTCAGTCGGTCTTCGAAACCTTCTAGCTTATTTCTGCATCGATCCTGGACCAGGAATCGATATCCGGGGCTCCTGGAACAGCCTCAACATCCCCTTCCTGATGTCACTCAGCTCCGACTTCTGCTGCTGGACAATCTCGAGGAGGCTGCGGTATTTTCTCTCCCACTTGGTACCGTCGACCCCGCCGCCCTCATCGTCCTCGTCGTCGCCCCTGTCTGCCATCTCGCTGTCGTCCTCTTCCCCCTCAGCGTCCTCCTCACCACCCGTTGCCCCAAGGGCGGTGTCCTCCGCGCTGGTTCTGCCCCTGTGACGCCTCCACTTGCCGTGCGGCAGCGCGACGCGGATGCTGTAGGCACCCTTGACGTCCCCGAGCTGCAGCTCCCAGTTACAGTCGTACACGCTGGACCCGTCTCCGCCGGCCGTCTTGTGCACCCTGACGCTCCTGCCGCTCCTGAGGAGGCCGCCGCCGATCAGCGCCGCGACATTGATCAGGAAGGTCTCCTTGCTGGCCGCGCCGTTCATGATGTCTTCGATCACCTGCTGGTAGATGCCTGCGGCCTCGTCGACGCTGCAGGCTGGGATCTGGGTGCCTGTTGAGTCGAACCAATCTCCTCCTACTATATCATATATGAAGAAGGATTCGAGGGCGTCGAGATTTGTACGGTCGGTGGGGTCCGAGAACTTTATTCCCTTACGGCCGTCGGCTGCTGCTTGGTGTTGAGGTGAGGGGCCTTGTCCCTGTTGGAATTGTTGATCCGTTGTTGCATACGCGAGAGCATCATTTGTTGATGTTGCCGCGGCTACACTCGGGTGAGAATGCTGCTGGAAATGCTGCTGCTGCTGCTGTTGAGGTCCCTGCTGCTCATGCAGAGGGATATAATTATGATTTGCCGTCCCGTATGCCTCCATCACCAGGGCATCTGTGCTCTGCGGCATTATTCCAAAGTTGGCGCTATGTTGGCCCCCCATAGCTCTGCCATTAATCATCACCACGGGCGGCCTGCCGGTATTTCCTGGCGGCGTTGCGAGCCTGACCTCTGCACCTGCTCGTTCCGGCACCTGCAATGAAAGCCGGCTTCGGCTGGATCTAAGGGTCTGTGGATGGGTCTGGTCCTGCATCGCTGCATCAAAGGCAGCATGTTGTTGTTGTTGTTGTTGTTGTTGGTTCATGATGAGGTTCGACTGAGGCTCGGAGGCCATCGAGGCGGCAGAATGGTTAGGGCTAGCAGCTATCACCGTGCCTGGGATGCTAGGTGTCATATGCGGAGAGACATGGTCGTATGTCGGACTGCTCTGAGCAGGGAAGGCGTGGAAGGGTGAGGCGTCGCTGGTCGAACTGGTGTTTTGGCGATTAAGAGGAGGTCTCCCACGAGTCTTCCCAGGACCACCTGGGCCGCCACTCCTCCATGCTGATGATACGACTTTCGCCCCATGCCTTTTGTTGGCTTTGGGCTTACTTGGCGCAGCTACTGGCTTAGCCTCTCCAGTCTGGCTGGGCCAGAAGCCATTCCCGGATGAAGGGGTTATTGCTGAGTACGACTGCGCTGTTAAAGGTGTCTGTGCGAAGTTATCGCCCGCCCAACCAGCCCCTGAGGTGCTCAAGTTCAAGTTCAACCGGGCAAACTGGTCTTGAGATGGTGACGGGAAGACCACAGTTCCGGCATGGGCAGGCCAGAGGTCAAGCGGCTGGAGGCCGGCGCTGCCGCCAGCCCCACCTACTCCCATCTCTTCACCACCACTTCCAGTCCGCGGTCTCTGTGAGGGTGATCTGCTGGAGTCTTCGTTCTCTGGTCGCTTCCTTCCCCTACGCGGCCGGATTTGTGGCAATAGCGACCTCAAGGCCATATCATCCTCTGCCGCCACGCCATCGCGTCCTTCCTCTAGGACCGGGTTCGGATCTGTGGGGATCTCCGTCCAGTACGGATGGGGGTTGCCGAGAAGGTAGTCGAAGAAGGCATCGATGTGCATCGAGTGCATCCAACGCTGCATCATATCAGTTGCTGCCTGCTGAATGCCATCGTGTTCAGACTGTTTACCTTCAAGCGCACAGCGTACTGCTGTATCTTCTGTGCACTCTGTCCCTTGTCCTGGTCCGGCGGGTCGACCCCTAATTGCAGTGCAAGATCTGCCCAGGTCTTAATCTCCTTGATTTGAAAGAGTCCTATCAACTCAAAGAGAGTGTAAGTGCTGAATGATTTCCCCCCACTCTTGGGCGGGACCTTGAAGGCGTCTCTCAAGACTGCGGTGTCAGTTTCCGGCGGCACACCCGGGTTACAGTAGAGGATGAACTGAGCGTAGGCGTCGTCGATGGTCTCGGGCGTGACCTTCCTGTGGGGCAAGGAACGGCGGGCGGATGCTGGTCTCGGGGCAACATTTCTGGCGAGAATGTGGGTGCTGTGATGATGCATCATGCCCATCCTGGGACCGGCATGTGCCTTTGATGCCGTTGCCGGGCATTCAGATGGGTGTAGGGAGAGGATAGGACATGGGCTCCAGTATGGCCGAGCAGTGAGAGGAGTTTGGAGCTTTTGCTTATTCAGATGAGGCTGGAGGGCACACATACGTCACGAAGGTCAGGCAAGGCTCGTATAGATGATGGTGTGAAAGATCAAGACAGCACAACGGGGGGATGCTAGGTAGTCATCCAGATTTCTCGGCCGATAGAAAGGGGACGAGGGTCGGTCAAGACACCAATAGCCTCGTGGATCTGAGGGATCGTTCAAGGCCAGCCTTCGGAGCCTCCTTTCCAGCCTAGGAGAGGTGAAGGATCAGCCTCGCTACGGCACATGGGATCCTGATGCCTAGTGGGCCATGGTGCAGTCAGGGTTTCTGGGTGTCTGGGTGTCTGGGGTCGCCGTGTAGGGCGCAAGCAATGCGAACAACGGAGGGGAGGCCCGAAAGCTCAGCCACGGGGATGACAGTACCGGTGGCAGACTAAGATGAGATCCGACCAGATCACATCAGACGTGGCATCTGAAGGGCGGCAGCCCCTGATGATGGTCGGGGCAGACCTTGGGCGGCCATCGTGAGGTAATAGCCTGGGTACCTGACTCCTGAGCAAGTAGAGCGGTTCCTGCCCGCGGAGAGGTGTGTGTGAAGGGGACGGGCCGGCCAAGCCTGGCACAACAGAGGCGCAAGGACAAAACTGAGGGCCTCTCTGGGGAGTGCTTGTTGTTCTCCTCCATGGATGGGTCTCTGGGGACCCCGGGTCCAAGACCTGTTGGTGGAGGCGAGGATAGGGCCCTCCACAACCAGCCCGTGCAGGTCTTTTCTAGCAGTCAGTTGGTGAGGGCGGAATAGGCGTGTAAGACGGTAAGAAAAGGGACTCCTGATGGGGTGGCATCCGATCAGATCTGGGCCGTTCGGCTCCTATTGAGCGCGTCCTTGTCAGCCACAAGAAAAGACAGGACCAAGGCGGCAGGAGGGCGTTTGCTTGATTCTCTTGGACACGGAGGTAACATGGCAGAATATGACATGAGCACTGTTTGGTTTCAGCCAGGAGTGCAGATGAATTGTCTAGTCAACGACAGGCCCCAAGAGACGCATGTCGAACGAAGGTTGTGGTCGGCGAGAGGGCCAACCACGAGGCGAGTCGAAGTGTCTGCCTGTAGCTGCGCTCTCTCTTGTGGATCTCGCAGTAGTTAGTTAGTCGTCTGCAGGGTCATTCCCAGCACGGATAGCGGCAGCAGATGCTCGCGAGCCTGTCTAGGCAACTTATTCCCGAAATAGCAATGACAGGAGTGGAGAGGGGGGCAGGCTGCCTGCTGGACCTGCTGGACCTGCTGGAGTCCGGACCACCTGAGAATGCTTGCTCGGATGAGGCAAGCTCTGGCTTATTGTTCCCGGATGCGGGTCCAACTGAGTGATGGCTGATGACTACCTACTGATGACACGAAGGGCCGCCCAACACCAAGGAGGCGACCTCGCGAACGGGCGAGTGAGGACGCAGCATTGCGCGAGCCGCCTGGTAACCGCCAAGCAGTCCAAGGCGAGGAGGGCAAGCGGCGCGTTGTGTGCGAGGCAGAGGCAGAGGAGGCATAGGCAGGTTGACCAGGGCATGGGCGGGCGAGGATATCATATCGCACAAGACAGGACAATAGACGCAGTAGACGCAATAGACACGACGCGACACAATAGTGCGCAGTCCATCACGGCTCATTTGCAGCCCGTCCCGGGCCAGCCCAGCACAGCTCATCCGGTACACCGCCACGCCTGCAATTCCAGCCATCAGCCATGTCGACGATGGCCACGCCACGTGGAGAAGGGCGGCGGCCATGACGGAGGCCAAGTGCGACAGCCCGGACCCGGGCTGTTGGACGATGTCTCGCAGTGATATCCTGGGGTCTCTCGACGGACGGCTCGGCCGTCAGCCCAGAGAAGTCAGGCGGTAGGCAGTGTGTCATGATGGCGGGAGCGGGCATGACGAGCAAAGAGTGGGCGGGCAGTGAGCAGTCGGAGCAGAGAGCAGAGAGCAGAGCAGCGCGGTGGGCACTTCGCAGCAGGCAGTGGAACGGGTAGGAGTAGGAGCTGGCGTTGCGAATCCTTCTGCGGGCAGAGCTGGAAGGCGACTCGTCGACGGCGACTGGCACTTGTTCCTTCAAGTGAGCAAAGCATGAGGGTGTTTTGTCTCCCCTTGCCGAAGGATTGACGGTGCAGCCGGGGAACCACAGCACCAACAAACACACATGCACACAACACACCCACGCTCGCACCACCTGTCACTCCCTGCCGGTCGCCGGCGACCATTTTGTCTACGTATTATGATTTATTATTATTATTATTATATTATTATTATTTTCCTCGCTTATTCATTTCTTCAGGTTACTCCTTACTGACTCGGTCAAGCCGGCGAGCAACAAGCAAGCCAACCAACCGACCAAGCATCCATCCATCCAACCTCTGCTGCTCAGCAGAGAGCCAGCCCAAAGCGAACCCTGCTGGAGCCTGCCTGCATAGACCATGGACAAAACAGCACCGCGGACCACCAACGGACATGCGCAGTGTGCATTGGGTCGTCGCATCCTGCCAAACTTCTCAGCCAGGTCTGATTGCGTTGGCCAGGAGAGACCGCGGCTGAGGATCGATGCTGGGCCCTCTGCCTCCCGCCTCCTGCCTCTCGTCTCCCGCCTCTCTTGCGACACACAAGGTTGGAGATCCACATACCGGGACGAGTTAGCTCATCCCCGGGCACCTTGTGCATCCGCCGACAAGAGAGGCGGCCGAGAGACACAGCAGGTGCGAGCCATTACGCATGCATTGGACTGTGCAGGAGGCTATCACCACTGGGCGGCGCTGCTGGCTGCGTGACACAACATTGGAGAACCGCGACGGCCGCCAATGTCGCCCTGCCAGGCCTGCCCATCCTGTTCCGCCATGGAAGAAGCATGGTTCTGGAAGACCCGGGCCAGCCGGCTGATTCCTGATCCTTGGAATCCTCGGCTTGGGCTGAAGAGGGCCCCCCGTCCCATCTCTACTGTGCTGTGCGGCCTTGTATAGTGTGTGCTCTGCTCTGCTCTGCCATGCCATGCTCTGCAGGGCACGGCTTGGCTGGCCTTTGAGCTGTATCCCGATATTGGGGCTGAACGGGCTTACTGTAATGCGACAGGGCTTTGGAATCCCAACAGGCTGGGTCGGCAGATGCCAACCGAGAACGACAACGGCCTCCAAGAACAGCCAGGTTCACGCCCATCAGTCATCGTCATCAGAGACCGCCTGCATGCAAGTTGGCTGTCAGATGCCAACTTGACCAACCCAACTCGTTGCGCTGCGGCAGACACGCCTCTCCTCTGGCCAAGGCCCCCGGCAAAGTTCGGTGGTTCGGTGTCCCGAGCTGCTGGGTCCTGTGTCCAACCACTGCCGTGCCGCTGCGTCTCTGCACTCGGACCTCGGCTGATTTGCATTGCTCAGACGCCGGTTCGCTTGGATCAACTGACTGGTTCGACCACAAGCTACCCAGGTTTGCCATGCCATGCCAACGTCTCCGCATCCAACGGCGACGACATGAACGAAGACATCAACTAGCGACTCGTAGTAATTCTGTCTCGTCTGGAATCAACAAGAGACAACAACATTTCTCGGCCTCGGAGTAAAGCGAAGCAGACAAAGACAGCAACCCCCCACACCAATACCAAACCGACGCAATGGCACCCGCTGCATCCAAGCCCGTGATACCCCAAAACGACAATGTCGCCCATGCCCTTGCCGGTGCGGGTGGTGGGATTCTGTCCATGGTCCTCACGTACGCGCCTCTTTCGTGCATCCGCCTCCATCAGGCCCATATCGGGGCAGGAATGTTGTTCACTGACGTGGCCCGTTGGCTCATAGTTACCCTCTGATTACCCTCTCCACCCGCGCCCAGGTCGAGTCCAAGCGCGCCGACTCTACCTTCCTCAAAGCCGTCCGCCAGATCACAGCCCGTGAGGGCATATCCGGCCTCTACGCAGGTCTCGACTCGGCCTTGTTCGGCATCTCGGTCACCAACTTTGTCTACTACTACTGGTACGAATGGACCCGCGCCTTCTTCGAGAAGGCCGCCGAGAAGGCCGGGAGGGCGTCCAAGAAGCTCACGACGGTCGAGAGCATGATCGCCGGCGCCCTGGCCGGGTCGGCCACCGTCATCATCACGAACCCCATCTGGGTCATCAACACGCGCATGACCACGCGGAAACACCAGGCCGAGGAGGGCCAGAAGGAGACGCTCCCGGGCGGGAGCACAAAGCCCATCAAGGCGCCCTCGACCCTCGGCACGCTCCTCTCGCTCCTCAAGAAGGAGGGCCCGACGGCGCTGTTCGCAGGCGTGCTCCCGGCCCTGGTCCTGGTCATCAACCCCATCCTGCAGTACACGCTGTTCGAGCAGCTCAAGAACGTGGTCGAGAAGCGCCGGCGCGTCACCCCGACCGTCGCCTTCTTCCTGGGCGCCCTGGGCAAGCTGTTTGCCACGAGCATCACGTACCCGTACATCACGGTCAAGTCGCAGGCCCACGTCGCCGGCGGCAGCGGGGAGGTCGGCGGCGACAAGAAGGAGGGCATGTCGGGCGCCATCAGGCGGATCGTCAAGGAGGAGGGCTACGCGGGTCTGTACAAGGGCATCGGCCCCAAGGTCACCCAGAGCGTCCTCACCGCCGCGCTTCTCTTTGCCTTCAAGGACGTCCTATACGAGCAGATGGTGAGGCTGCGGCAGCGTGCGGCCACCAGGGCCCTTGCCTGATCGGACCGATCATATCCTGCCGGGGATGCATGCACACACACACATACACACTTTTTGATGGTCGGCGACCGCGGGATCAAGCCACATGGCCAACAAGCGCGCGTTCACTATTCCGAGTGCACACTAGTTCAATCTGCGGTGTTTTTATATTTCTCTCTTCGCTTCGCAGGAGCGTGACATGTGATCCAAAAAACGAGAATAGTGTCAACGGGCTCGGCTTGGCAGGGGTTGACGGGAAATTTAACATGTGATTGTTTAGATTCGGGTTTTGACGGCTTCGGGAACCCACCAGCCCCAGCCCCTGGACAGGGGGCTGATGAGCGGTGGTCAACTGGTACAACGTATCTCTCTGATTGTGCCTTCGTCGTCGTCCGAGAATAACAATGAGATGGGTGGGCGAACATGACGCTCCAAATGCAAACCCACAGAGCGCCTTCTGCCTTCTATTGTGAACAATAACCGATGTTTAGGCCCGTCATGCTGCTGACCCCTTAGCAGCCGCACCGCTCTTTTTCACTGTGATCTTGGGGACAATCCACCACTCGTGGTAGCCCTTGTCCGGGCCCAGGATCTCAACAGGAGCCTCGACGTCCTCACCCCTGTCCCGCGCGTCAAGAACCTTCCTCAGCGCCGTGGTGGCCAGGCCCGCCTGGATGACGCTCTTGAAACCGTTCCTCGTGCCGGCGAGCCAGCGGCCGTAGGTGCCTTCCCCGGCGGCAAAGGCCTCCTTCTCGTCGAACTTGGTCAGGAGCTCATAACCCCTCTTGGCACCAGTGACGGCGGCCTCGGCCTGCTCTAGCAGCGCGCGGTCGGTCTTGTCGGGTTGGCGGGCCGAGTGGGCGAAGTCGGCATAGGTGGGCAGCTCGGGCAGCTCCACCGGGAGGAAGGGCCGCATGCGGATCTCGTAGCGCAGGGCGTCGGACGAGTAAGGGCGCGGCGGCGGCGAGGCCAGCCCGAGGCGGTCGTATACCAGCGCGTAAACCGAAGCCAGCGCGTCTGCCAGCTCCCACGTCACGGCGGCGTCGAGGATCGTCGCCCGCAGGTACGACAGCGACCGTGTCACCTGCGCCTCCTGGCTGGCCGTGATGGACGACGGCCTGGCGCGCAGGTCGTTGAGCGTGCGCACCGCGAAGGCCTTGATGCGCTCGACGTGCGCGGCCCGCGTCCGCGCGAGGTAGCTTAGGTACCAGTACATGCCGCCCAGCTCATCCGGCTGGTAGACCTCGAGCTCGAAGCCGAGCTGCACGATCCACTCCATCAGCCGCAGCTTGTACAGGTACGCCCAGCTGGACAGCGGCAGCGAGTAGGTCGGGCTGGCCGCGGCGGAGCCGAACGGCTGGTACTGCATCGGCTTCTCGTCCAGCGCCAGCTGCAGCAGCTGGTCCAGCTCCTCGGCGTCGGCCTGCACCGCCTCCCAGTCCTGGATGGCGTGGCACAGGGTGCGCCGCACACGGCAGCGGTTCTGGCAGAACGCGCGGAACACGTCCAGGTACGACTGGGCCGCCCGCTGCCGGAAGATCTCCATCTGATGGGCGAGTGCGAAGCGCGGGTCGTTGGGGCTCTCGACCTTGTCATTAGCAGGGTCGAGGAGCCTGCTGCAGGGGAGGACGACGATGGACAAGTCGTCGTCAAAGACCTGGCGGATGCTGAGGCAGCCTAGCAGGATCATGTCTTTGAAGAGGTAATTTTGCAAGAGCGTCCGGATATAGACCAGTGGCTGTGGCTTCTTGGCCTGAAAAGATAGGACAAAGTTCTGATGTCCCGTGTTAGCCAGCACAAATCGACCGCGGTAGGTGGCATAACTCACCAATAGGCTCTGTGAATCCGAATACTTGAGGACACCAGTGACCTCAATGCCATCCACAAACAGGCGCTTGAGATGCGAGTACGTGTCCTCGAAGCTGAGCTGGACGATGGGCCTAGGCGGCATCGTGCTGGCCAGCCGCCGTTGGAGCTTCGCGCTGAAGCATTCGGGGACAGGTGTGCCGAGACGGTGAGACTTGTTGATGGGATCCAGGATGGATCTCATCTGGATCCATGGTGTCTTCAAGGACTCTGGGTGGCTCCTCAGCTCAGAGAGCTCTATCGCACGCAGGAACGCGTATCTGAGCTCGAGACGGAAGTCGAGTGCCTCTACAATTTCTGGCCCTATGTCATGTTGGTGGCTGCGGAGCAGGCGACGGGCCTCCTGCAACACATCCCTTATCTGCTCCCTGTCGATGTTATCAAGGAGGGATCGATGGTAAGTATTTGTAACAAAGTCCTCCTCCTAACCCATGAATCAGCCGGCGCACATGTTTCGCGGGTGTTGGGTTCGTTGGCTCACTTCGTAGTAATGCTCAAACTTGATGCGCTCATTCACGTACCAACATGCCTTGAGCAGACCCAGGCAGTATGCCCTGAGGACCGAGAGCATCGGGTCCCTGTGGACGAAGTCCTCGGCATTGCGAGTGAAGTGGGCCTCCTGGATGACAACAGGTTGCGGCATCATGATGGCCTCTAGATATACGCTGGTGAAAAGTGTCTGGGACAGGGGATACCCCAAGTGCCACGCGACCTGTGTCGAGATCAGCTACGAGGCCGCATATACTGGGAAGACGGAGGCCTTGATGCACCTCATGGCAGAGAAGCTGGTCGATGATACCTAGCACCTCCTTCGGGAGCAGTGGGCGTGTCACGTCGTAATCATCGTCCAAGGACTCGCCTGCTGCAAGACATCCGCTGTCCATCTTGGGGTCCATGATCTGTGACAGGTAAGGAAGTAAGTGTCAGGCACAGAGGCCACTGCGGGCAGGCGGGCGGGCGGGCAGGAGATACCTCAAGTGCCCCGACGGACTCGAACAGCGTGAAGAAGCCATCCTTGACCAGCTCGCCCGGCTCGAGCGCTGTGGCAAGGTCAGTGAGGAAATCAGGGCTTCTGGTGTGAGCGGCTGTGGATGCTCACTATGAGAGGCTGCGATAAACTTCTTCGTAATGTCTGTGGTTATGATGGCCTCACTGGTAATCTTGGGCGGTGGAGGCTCATCGTCCAGATCTGATAGGCCTTGCTGGTTCAGCGAAAGCCCCAGAAACTCTAAGCTTCGTTAGAAGATGCGCAATGCTTATAATGCGTGGGGGATGGGGGGGGGGACGGTGTTTCCGGTCTAGGACAGAGAAGATAGATCCACACCTCTGGACATCCCGGAATCGTCCACCGTCATCATATTGCCTCGAGATCCGCGGTCACTGATGGCCGACTGGAAGCATGCATCGATGCGGTGCGGCAATGGGGGACCCAGACAGGATTTTTGTTGGGAGTGGCCCAAGTGCAGCTTGCAGTGCGGTGCAGCAGCGCAGGTGAGGTGGCCTTGCCTAATCGACGAAGGTTCAAGTTCAATCGACGTCGGATCGTGTCGGGCAGAGATTTGACGACTGCCCTCCGCAGTTCCACCGTACCCCAACAATCAAGCCTCAGAGTGCACACACGCCTAGATACGTGTGGCTTGTGACTTCATCCGAGTCTTGCCTTGGGGAATAGAAAAATATATAAAAAGAGACAAGGTTGCAATGTAGAGGTTGAAGTTGGAGCCCGCAGAGGACAGGCTAAGACGGGTTGCTAGTGTCCGGCATGCGTGCCCGCCGCTCCTGCAGCACTGCCTTGTACTACTTGGGGGCTGATAGTGCAGGCAGTTTACTTATTTGATGGCACTGCGGGTTTCACACGCACCATATGTCATGGCTACAAGGTGCCAGAGTTGGTAGTTATGAAGCGTCAATTGACTTTTCTCGATGCCCTGCCATATGATACACCCAGTCTACGCATCCATATCAACCTCCTGGCACGTCTCTCCCGAAGATGTAGGACCGTCACGGCCTGCCTTGATCTCTATGCACGCACAGTCCCAATCCTCCCTCCTCTCATAGCGTCCTCCCATGATGCACCTTATGACGAAGATCCGGCGTTCTCGGCCAGGGCAGCGTTCGCCTGCGCAAGGTTCTTGATCTCGCCCTGCTTGCCGTTCTGCCATCCCCACTTCTATCAGCCTCCGTCTGACCACGGACGCCCCGTACATCTCCCGGCATTGCAGGTTCAACTCACCTCCCACTTGGCGAATCGCAGGTCCATATCTCCGCGGCGCTCGGCGGCGAGTCGCTTGTCGTCCTTCAGACTTCGGCGCACGACGCGACCGGCGACGGCGAGGTAGCGGTTGTAGCTGCACGGTCGCGAGGGAACAACCCGTCAGTTTCCGGGATTGGGACGGGCAACCGGGGGTTGCAGATCTGGTCGGCGTGGCGAATGCTACTCACCTGAGGCCAGCGGCTTTCCACGCGAACGTCATCTTGGCTGATTGTTGGTGGGGTTGAGGGTGGACGGGTTTCTTCGGGTCTGAAGGATGGTGATGGCGATTCCAAGGTCCGCGACAAAACAGCTCAGGCGAACGAGCCAGCCGGCGAGCTACGGAACGGGGGACGGGAAACGGGCTTTAGTCATCACGTGACCCTTCCGCCATGTCATGGCAATACAGGCAGGCTTCTCTGGGAGCTCTCCTCTGACGTCGCGACGACTGAGCTGCGACAATTTAGATTTAACAGGGTAATGCGCATGCTACGCTTTTCTTCCTTTAATCATGGTATTTCCGTGAACAAAGTGAAAATTTGCGATGCTCCTGTCTAGAAAAGTGCTATATTCACAGAGCCTCTTGGCACGTCTACAACGGCTTGGACTGTTGATACATTTTTCCCATCCCCTGAAATGATGCGTGCAATGAACTAAGATTCTATACCTTGAGACCAATCTCCTCTGCGTATGGGAGCACAAACAGGTCTCCCACTGCTGCCACCGTCGCCTTGCCGTCCAACAACGCCTTCGCGGCCTGTGGCGGAACACGTTAGCACATTAGACATTTTGAGTCGGGGATATGTAGCAACCTACCGCCTTGACCTTCTCGGCAGTCACTGCCTCATAGCTCTTCAGAGCTTCCGTGACCTGGAAGATCTTTCCGCCGTGGATCAGGCTGTTGCCCGCGGAGACGATGCCAGTGCCGGTCAGCTCGTTCTGAGACAGCAGGTCGAACTTCGCCTTTGCAATCGCCTTAGACAGGACCTCCTTGGTGACTCCAGACTCGGCGACGCTCTTGAGGGCCTTGACAGCCTCCTCAGCACCCTTCCGTACCGCGCCAGAGTTACCGGTGATCTGGATGGTCAGGAGACCGGCGTCGGTGTAGGCGAGGTTCTTGGCGACGATGGTAGAGCCGGGTGCGGCAGCCGAGGCCTTTGAGAGGAGGCTGAAGCCAGGAGACCACTTGATGTTGGACTGGCCGCCGAGGAGGGCGGTCAGAATGGCGACGTCGGCCTCGTCCGAGTGGAGGTTGTGGCCGGGGAAGGCGAGCACCAGGGCGTTGGAGCCGGCCAGAGACGTCCGCTGCTCGCCACCGTAGTACTTGGTGGCCTCGGTGAAGAGCTGCAGAGGGCTGGAAGACGACGCAGGAACGTCCCTGAAGAAGGGCTCGATCCACTTTGAGATGCTGGCCTGGCTGGCACCATCGGCGACGATGGCAATGTTGGGCTTGGTGTAGACAGCCTCGGCGAAAGCGGCGATGGAATTCTCGTTGAGGTAGGGGCCCAGGGCCGTCGAGCGAGATGGGTAGATGGAGGAACCGAGGCCCTTGTGGTAGGCGACGGAGTGAGCGTTGTCGAGCGCCTGGCCCAGGGCGTTGTTGGTGAGCTTGGCCTGCTTCAGGTGCACGATCGGCTGGACCTCCTCATGGAACTCGTGGGCTGGACACAAGAGAATTAGCTGGGCACCCCTCCCCGGCCGTCACCACATGCAAGAGGCTCACGTACTCGTGTATCTCGTCTTGGTGATGACCTCACCGAGGAGCTCGGTGAAGTAGGGCAGGTCATCCCGCAGGAAGGCGGCCTCGACCACGAGGGCCTCTCGAGTGTGGTATGCATTCAATTGACCTCCAAGAAGCTCAGACTCTCTTGTGATCCTCAGGGCCGAGCGTCTGTCGGTATTCTGCGCGCAGGACAACAAATTAGCTCATGCCTTCCCGCATGGGTCGCGGGTCTGGGGTGGTGGTGTGTGGACTCGCCTTGAAGGCAAACTCCTCGAGCCCGACGGACAGGCCAGGCAGCGGCTGGTACCTGGTTCCGGCCTTTGCGACAACGGCGACGCGGGCAGTGGGGCCCCGGGGGTCGCGGCTGGCGACCTTGATGCCGTTGATGTCTGCGGATTCGTACGATGCGGTCTCGGTGGACGCTGCGGCGTACCCGCGTCGCTGGGCGAAGCTGGCGCAGTCCTGCCGGCGGAGAGCAAGACGGGCTCCCCTCGTCAGAGCTGATCGGCCGATCATGATGTGAGGGGCGGCGGGTGGTGGGTGTGTCAATTGGCGGGATTTGGTGTCTGCGACCGAGGGACGAGGGACCTTGTTCTGGCGCTGGCAGGAGACGAAGCTTTCGAGATTGACCAGACCCGGGAAGCCAGCAAGAAATTCCGGTTCACTCCGGCCTAAGCAGCAACCTCTGGTCTCGGATTGGCTGGACGGCGGCTAAACTTCACTGGGGGACGCCCAACTCGCTCTGGCTGATGGGCTGACAAGACCGAGGCTCTGGCCCAGAAGCTGATTTTAAATTGATAGGATGTGAGAACCAGTCAATTTCTCTAGATCCTGATGGCCGGCAAAGACAGTCGCAGGAGTTCGCACGCACTTGGGTCAACAGACAGACGGGTGGTGTTGTGGCAGGCAGTGGCATTAAGCCCACTGGGCCTTCCAGACCTCGCAGATACATGTACGTGCACTGCCTAAGCTAGGTACCTGAGCAGGTACTGCCTTTAGGGCCTAATGAAGACATTGCCGCCGTTCAAAAGTAACCTTGATCATATATATCCCCACAACAACAATGCTTAGTTACCGATGTAGCTTAGAGTGACGGTAGGGGCGCATTTGGGGTTATTGCCTGCTGTTGTTTTCGAGCGGCTTTGTACAGAAATATCGATGTCCTCCATCTACGTGCATGTCAAAAATCCCAAGCGCAAGCAAGGTTCTCTGTTTATGAGTACTTAGGTTCTAGAGATGAGACCGATCAAGTGAGGTGGTACAGAGGCTGCTAGTACACAACAACCAGGCACCATCGGTCGGGCCAGGTAGGAAGGGAAGCACGTACCCTTTTGGACCCCAGCTCCTGGAGCTCGAGTCACCGGCGGCGCACATGGAGGGGCAAAGTCGCATGCGACTCACTTAAATTTGTCGTTACCCACCAGCCAAAATTTCCTGCTACAGCTTCACTGCCCAAACAACTGTCTTGGATATCGTTGTACCTTTTGCCTGCGCCGTTTTCCTTCGTTCGTCAACCACGAACCATATTGCCATTACCAAATGACTCCACGGTAGCATTAAAGGCCAACTTGGGATAGTGAGAGGATCTCAAGCGGCCGCATCTCCAGCATCCACCCATCCCCGCCCGCATCTTTCATCCGGCCCCCTACCCCGAATCTGCCTGTTGCGATGCAGGTGGTAAGTAAACCGCCTCACCAGCTGCTCACGAGGGCAGCGTGGACTCATACTGACGAGCCAGCGCCCAGACCAAAAGCCTTGCTGAGCTGTGCGCTCTTCTTGTCGACGATATTTATGGCGAGCTGCCGTCCGTACGTCCATCCGTCGCAAATCGTGCGCCTCTTGCCAATGGAGGGCACATTGCGGTCGGGTACATGGCTGACACCCCTTGCAGCGCATCTTTGCAGCCCTCATGAACAAGGGCAGATCGTCCATCCCACAGCTGATCCAGTACACCTCGCTCACTACACGACAGCTTCGCCATGGGCTTGTTGTACTCGTGCAGAACAACCTCCTGTTTTGGAAAATCGAATCCGGCCATGCCATCTACGCGCCGAACGTCGATGCTGCCTATAATATTGTCCGCATTGGCAAGATACTGGACATGATTGGTGCGGTATACGGCGAGGAAGAGAAGGAAGTCGCTCAGAACTTGCTGAGTATGGGCCACGCCCAGGTCCAAGATCTCAGGGACGCCTATCAAGCCAAGTTCCAACAAGCAGCACGTAACAGAACGGCTGTCAATGGAGATACGAATCACGACGGCGATGACGAGGACGAGGACGAGGAGGAGTCAAGCAATGTCAGGAAGGACAGCAAGACTGGACTCTACGTCAAGTCCCTGGAGCAGCTCGACGATGTTCTCTGCCGGCTGATCCAGGCCGAGCTGGTCGGCACCGTCACCGAGGAATCCTTCAGGAGCCTGGAAGACAGGTACAAATCGGTCGAAGACGAGATCATCAAGACATTCTTCGCCGGAGGGGTCCGTGGCACCAAGGGCAAGGAGGACTTTACCAGCAGGAGGGCGAAGCGCCTGCGAGAAGTGCGAGATGAGCCGCTCAGCCTCAAAGGAAAACTTCAATCCAAATTCTCGATGAGCAAACGGAGAAAGCTGTCAGGCTGGAATTACACGAACGGCGGCGGCGGCTCCGAAAGCGACTCGCTGATTGATGTAGGTTGCTCCTGACAGGCTTTCGTTGACCACAGCTAACCTTGTTCAAGGGGGACATTGCTCTGCGCATCAATTACGAGAAGTGTGCCGTGGAGCTTCGTAACCAGCAACTCGTCCATGTCGTATCTGAGGTCTACGGCGAAACCACGGCTGAGGTCTACTCGGCGTTGCTGCAGCAGCTCAGCAAGAAGATATCCAGGTGTCGGTCAGACCCCGACATCGACATTGACGATGATGAAGACTACCCGCAAGGACGCAGGGTCTCCACAAATGAGGTCTACGACAGTTTGAGCCCATCGCTTGACGTCTCCGCTGGCATTGGCAAGGTGGGCGCCAAGGCAACAGACCGCAAGAGTGCAAACCAGATCCAGGAACACCCGCCGGACATGAAGAAGCCCCCTGTCGACGAGGCAGAAGTAGTAGGCGACGCAAGTTCTGATGAGGACGAGATGGATGTGGAAGAGCCCGAGAGCCATGCTGCGGAGGATGACGATGAAGGTGTGGACGTCAAGCCGCTCACCAACGGTGCAAACGGTACCAAGGAGACCAAGGTCAAGTTCAACGACAACGGGCCAGCGAAGCTTTCTCGGAAGGAGCATTTCCGCCAACACCTTTTGCTGCTGTGTGAAGGCCAGCATAAATTCCTCCGTCACTGCGCAATGGAGCAATGGACCGTCGATTTCGAACCTCTCATGCGAGCTCTGCAGCAGATGGAGCTAGATACGGTGATCGAGCGCAGCGTCGGCCAGAGTGGGCTTCGGCTGGTGCGCATTCTCCGACGTGTTGGCAAGATGGACGAGAAGACACTACCAAGCCTGGCGCTCATGGCCAAGGGGGATGTGCAGAAGCTTATGCTCAAGATGCAGATGTTTGGGTATGTGGACATGCAGGAGGTTCCCCGAGACAACAATCGGTCCGCCAGCCGCACCCTATTTCTGTACTGGACGGACACTAGCCGCTGCCTCGACCGCCTCCTCGACAATACCTACAAGGCCATGCTTCGATGCCTGCAGCGGCTCGAAGTCCAACGAGAGATGGAGCGAGAGGTACTCGACACGGTCAGACGGGACGACGTCCGTGGCCGAGAGAAGGAGCTACTAGAGGGCCGGTTCTACAACCGGTTTGTCCGCATCTCGGAGATACAGGAGAAACTCCTGGCCCAGGTCGCGAGACTTGACAGCCTTGTCGGCACACTACGAGATTTCTAATCGCCAGCGGGGATTGGCGCAAATTGCATCAACGGCGTTCGGGGGACAAAATCTGCACGGTTTCACAACATGGCGGCGTACTGAATGGACTCTCACGGCTGGTTAGCCGTTGGCCCAGATATGGGCGGACATACCTATACCCAGTACAGAAGACGCTGAAGCGAGATGGTAGATATATCATGGGCAGCGCTTCTTTGAGACATTGTGAGAGCATAGATACCACTGAATGAATGTCTTTTATATGATTAGCACAACAACATAGCTAAATAGAGATCAACCCAACCTGCCTGCAAGGCGGTAGGTACCCAGGAGGCTGGCGGCGCTCAGCAACGCGCTCACGTCACGGTGCTGTCCCGATTCAGCTTCAGCTTTGTGGATCAAAGGACCTAGGTACATATGTAGTCTTGTTGCTGCCGCTGCGTTTGTGGGTCGGTATGTTCTCGGTTTCGGAGTCTGTGCTTGCTTGTCTGATGGCGCTGATAACCCATGCAGTCGGTAACCTTACGGCTAGTGTGGGGAGCTGCAGTGAGCGAGCGGGACCTGGCTCCGCGCTCTCCACCGCGGGCAGGGCACGTAAAAAAAATCTCGAGCGAGACTCGGAGCTTTGCTGGTGCTTTTAGGTTCTCTCCTCCCGCCCGCGATCGATTGTTCAACCGCCGCCGTGTCAACCCCTCAATTCCGGTTTTGCCAGCGTTTCTTGCCGTTCTTTTTTATTGTGTCCAGATCCGCGAACATGTCCCCCTCAGCCCCCACAACGGAACGGGAGTCCAACCTGGCGCGCCTGCTGGGCTCCGGTGCGTGCGCCCACAACCGTGATAAGGCCCCCGCGGACTTGTATTGACTCTCCCAGGCTCTGCCGGTATCTCTGAGCTCGCCGTTTTCCACCCTGTAAGCTGCTAGAAACCCTCAACCCGGCTTGACGTTGCAGGACCCGTGCTAAAAACTCGCTGGGGCGTGACAGGTCGACACGATCGCGAAGCGACTCATGAGCAACGAGACCAAGATCAAGAACTCGTCGCAGCTTTCCGCCGTCATCTTCAAGGACAAGGCCGCCGCGCCTATCGGAAAGAAGTTTGTGTCATTGTTCCCCGGCCTGGGATACGCAGCCGGTTACAAGGTGCTCCAGAGGATTTACAAGTATGGCGGACAGCCTGTCGCCCGCGACTTCCTGACCAAGCACTACGGGTCGGACTTTGAGAACGCCTTCGGCAAGAAGACCGGTAAGGCTATCCTGCACTCCACCGCAGGATCGCTCATCGGAATCGGCGAGATCGTGCTCCTGCCCCTCGACGTGCTCAAGATCAAGCGCCAGACAAACCCCGAGGCGTTCCGTGGCCGAGGCGTGCTGAGGATCGTCGCGGACGAGGGCTTCGGGCTGTACAGGGGTTGGGGCTGGACGGCGGCGCGGAACGCCCCTGGCAGCTTCGCGCTCTTCGGAGGCTCCGCCTTCGCCAAGGAGTACATGTTCAAGCTGCAGGACTACAACAAGGCGACATGGTTCCAGAACTTTGTCGCTTCCATCGCCGGCGCGACGGCCTCGCTCGTTGTCTCCGCGCCGCTCGACGTCATCAAGACGCGCATCCAGAACAGGAATTTTGAGAACCCCGAGAGCGGATTCCAGATCCTGACCAAGATGGCCAAGAATGAGGGCATGGGTGCCTTCTTCAAGGGTCTTGTCCCCAAGGTGCGTACAGTATTCCCGTGCCTGGGCGTGGGCGACAGCGGGCTGCATGACCAACGACTAATCATACCCTCTTGCAGCTCCTGATGACTGGGCCCAAGCTGGTCTTCTCCTTCTGGCTTGCCCAGACACTGATTCCGGCGTTTGACAAGGCGCTGTCCAAATAAGGAATGCCAGAAACATGTGCTGTGTCGACGACGAAGTGGTCACGATGTATAAGTCTATAATAGATCGGCCGGGGAAATGGCGTTCAGCAGGTGCAAAATCATTTGTCTGGTTCTCTGGCAGGTAGTATTCGCGAGCGATGAAGCTTTGGACCTACTCATGTTCCTGCGTATCAACAGCAGGGATGCTAGGTTTAGTAGGGCTGGCCGGAAAATGAAATACCCAACTCTTTTTGGAATAAAAAAAAAGGGAAACACAAACAAATGGCGATTTCTTGGTTTGTCAGCCCCCTGTATGCCTCGACCACATGTTGCAGGAAATCTTTAACAGCTGGCTATTCTTAATACTGCCCTTAGGCTCGGTTGGACGTGCCTCCAGCTTACATTCGGCAGTTATAGTTGTCTACAAGCTTTCTGTGGTCGGGATTTCTGGCTGAAACAACGTCGTAGGGCTGTGAGGCGCGCAACGCCCGTCACCCAGCCCCTTGTGCAAGACAACAATCCCAAGGGCTCACTCCCGGAGAAAAATACGGGACGTTGGGATTCTCGAGGAAAAGCAACTGCACTGTGCGCAAAGCAGTCGCTGGCGCGCGTCACTTGGCCCCTTATGAATACATTGGGTCTGCCTGAAGCTGCCAAGCTCAGCATTACTCGTGCGCAGAGGGACAGCCAGGCAAGGCTTGTATTTGTATTCATTATTTTCAAACCATCCATAGTAACAATACCCCGAGCCAATTACAACTTCATGATTTGCGAGCAAGTGGCACACAACAGCCCACCAAGGCTGATGTTGTCAGGGTGAACCCGTGCGAGCCGCCGCCTTGTCGGCGCAGCCCGAGGTAAATAAAGAACGAGGTGGATAGGATGGGCCCCTGGCAATCCCAGCTCAGCCCCTATTCCCAGATCTCTTTGGCCAGGTCCGGTATGTGGGAAAGCCCGGTGGCCTCGGCGAAAGCTGTCATGTGGGAGATCGGACGGCTTTGACGGATTGGCCTAGCCCACGGGACGGCCGCTTGTCAACTGGGGACGGGGCATATGCCATGGGAGAATATATTGCAGACAAGCAGCATAGCTAAGAATAAACTTTTCACGCGGCGGCCGAGGCATACGGCCAGCCTTAGCCGTCCGTATGAGGCCGACGTACGAGGTAGATGTCGAGGACATATAATATAAGATGGGCTGGCTTGATCATGGACTCCACGCCGCTGCCTTGACTATCCACTGCACCACTCCCCAGACACTCACCCGCCTACAACACACTCTTTTTCTGTTTCTCTTTGGCACAAAGCACAGTCTCTCTTTATACAACAAACCAATCCTTTACAATGCGTGCCTCAGTAGTTCTCGCCGCGTCCAGCGCCATGGCAGCCCATGCCTTCGCCATACGGCGTGACGAAGACCCCAACTTCGGCTGGCAGGCCCCCGACGCAGCAGCCAAGCGTGGTCCCTGCCCGATGCTCAACTCGCTGGCCAACCACGGCTACCTCGCCCGAGACGGTAGGGAGATCAGCATGCAGGACCTGATCTCGGGCCTCGGCCAGGCCATCAACTTTGACGAGGCGCTCGTGCGCACACTCGGGACCCCGGCGTTCGCGACATCCACGACCGGCAACTCCAGCACCTTCAACCTCGACGACATCGCCAAGCACAACGTGATCGAGCACGACGGGTCCCTCTCGCGGGCGGACTTTGCCGTGACGGGGGACGCCAGGACGTTCAACGAGACGGTGTGGGGGGAGACGCGCGGGTACCTTGAGGCGGGCGCGGCGGGCTCGACGGTCGACTACACGACCATGGCGTCGGCGCGGAGCAAGCGGATCGCGACGGCCGAGGCCACCAACCCGACGTTCAACCTGACGTCGAGCCAGGTCACCGTGTCGCTGGGCGAGTCGGCCGTGATCCTGGGGACGCTGGGGGGCAGCTTCAGCGAGCCTGCCGCGCCGCTGGAGTGGATGAGGGCCGTGTTCGAGGAGGAGCGGCTGCCGTTCAAGGAGGGCTTCAACACCTCGTCGTCGCAGATCACCACGGCGCAGGTCCTCGCCTTGTCACAGCTCATCGCGACCAGCGCCAGCTAGGCGGGCTGGTGTAGGCTAGGGATAGAAGAAAAACGTGAATACGAATCTGACATGTTGAGTTGAAACTTGGAAGAAACCGCGTTTCCCTGTGGGGCAGAAAGATGGTGATGTTGTGCCGTGAGCGGTGTCCGAAATGTAGTGAGTAGTAGAAAACATATATGTTCTGGGTTGTAGTGACGATTGACGATCAAGCCTTGCGCTCGGGCAGTGGCTCAGTCGTCAGTCATGGATTCTGCTGCACTGTACGCTACCTATATCAAGGTAGGCATGTGAAAAGCCAATGGGTGTCGTGCCGTGCTTTTCCTTGCCTTCTCACCGCCCAGGCCACCTGGAGAGAGGCTGCTTGTCGCTTATCGTGGTCCTGACTCCTGGGTCGAGCAAGCCTGACAAGGTACCCCAGACAATGCGGGATCGACCGATCAGACGCGACGGGGGTGGCACGGCTGCAAGTCGCGGTCCTCCTGGGCGGCTGCCCAATCGAGTGGCTGGCTGCTGTGGAAACTGTCTTGGCAGAATAAACAAAATGGCTGGAGAGAGTCGCACCTGCCACCTGCAGAAGCGCTTACGCTGCTACATGCGCCTTGTTCCAACCTGGAACCAGCCATCGCCCCCCATCGCGCGGTCGAATCCCACCGACCAGCCAGCCAACCTGCCTGCCAACCAACCAGCCTACCTGCCCCGGGCCGTCACTGCCCAACATGACAGTGTCAGTGCCAGTGCCATCGTCAAATCTGCGCCTCCATGCTCTCTCATAATAATACCCCCCCGGCTGTAGAGCGATTCCCTGATCACCCTCCTCCCCCGTCATGACATCTCCTCAGTCTGTCCCAGGTATTCTTCCCAGCTGTTGGGCTCTATCTCCTCCCATTTCCTAATTACACAGTGCTCCGTCCAGACCCCGGCCGCAGGGCCGTGATACCCTGCCCCAGTCGCCAGTAGATCCCGACCTCACTTCAGTCAACAAACCTGCTTTCGCCTCGAAACATCTCCATTCCAGCCCGACCACACAAGACACTGCGGTAGCTCGTGACATATACCTACTCCACCATGCCTCCCGCCGAGAGGGAATCCTTCAGTAGCAATGGAGATCGTCCTCGGTCAAGCCACTCCTCGAGACATTCTCATTCTCAATCATTCTCCTTCGACCACACCCGTGCCTTAGTACCCATGTAAGTCAGCATTCCTCTCTCCCAACCTGTGCCTCTATCCTCTTCGACCTCATCATCCCGCCTCACGCCCCCCTCATCACACCATGGGCCCTCGCTCGCCATGTCATGCTGAAGGACAAAACATCGATATGGCGCAAGCTAAGTACTGTCATCAGGTGGGACAGTTCAGATCCCGAGCGGGCTCCCCCTCCGTTGCCCTTGAACCCTCAGTCGCCTGTCACGACTTCTTCCCGCGCAGGCACCTCGTCTGCCATCCAGTCAGCACATGCCGCCCTCACCGAAAAGGCACGCGAGAACCAGCTCGTACCTCACCCTCTCACAAAACGGACTCCCGACGTCTCGCCTGAGAGGGCAACCGGAAGGGGCGCTGCCCATCGGCGCATGCAGTCGCTGCAGCCGTCATCAGTCCGAGACCTGAGCCTCATGCTCGAGGGAGGTGGCTCCCCCTCGAGATCCCCCGACAAGAAGGAGGCGCCGACCACGCCCTCCCGGTCCGGCACCGACCCATTCGATGAGCAGAAGCAGGACGAGAAAGACCAGAAGCACATCAGCCTCACCCCGATCGGCCAGAGCCTAACGCCAGTGCTGAGGCCAACCCCAAGGAGACCCCAGAGCATCCTCGGCGAGAACACACCACCACAATCCGCGACCATGCTGGCGCTGCAGACCATGTCCACCCCGAAGGATTCCCCGCGGGAGAGGGATGCAGAGAAGCCCCTGGCCAACGTCACTAATGGCTCGACCGCGACGGTCAGGTCGCCGCAACAGCTGGACACCCTCTCCAATCAGATCCTGACCCTGACGAACATAGCAACATCGCTGCAGAAGGAGATGTCGCAGCTGAGCCGACGAAGCAGGGACAATGCTACAGACTTGCTGAGCCTGAAGGAAGCTACGCACACCCGAGACGAAGACATCAGGAAGCACCTGCGTGACCTGCTTCACAACATGGAGGAAGTCTCGTCGCGGGCCTCGTCAAGGGACATGCATGGAGGTCCGCTCTTGCTCGACAACAAGCCATATTCGCTATCTCCGTCTTCAAAAATTAGTAATAACTCTCGCCCGTTCGCGCTACCTCGCATTCCTTCGCCAAATAGCTTCTCGGGCTCTCTGGACCGGGAGAATCTCAGCACGCCCTCGCTATACGGCGGTGATGCGTCTGCCTCAGTAACCCTTCTTGAAAAGATTATACGTGACATGGGAACCAAGGATGGCCAGGAAAAGCTCCTGGCTCGGTTGTCTGACTTGGCCGACAAGCTCAACGGTTCTGTCGTGGAGAAGAAAGTTGAGGATCTCCAGCGTCTCATCAAGGACAACATGGACCAGTCTGTTATCCTTGCCCAGCCTGGTGGCAGTGGGGCTGTCCGGGGCAAGGCAGCGCTGCCTAGGAACATGAGTTTCGACCAGGCTGCCGACCTATATGGCGGCAGGTCCCTGGAGTCCCGCGTGGACCAACTCGTCCAAGACAAGGATGCTCGTGGGGCCTCGGCACCAATGGCAAGAGCCGCTGCTGACCTGATCAGCGATGACATCGTCAAGATCATCCGCACCGTAAAGGACAGCGTCGCACAGGGCGGAGGTCTTACCGCCGAGGTTAAGGCTCTTGTTCGGGAACTTCGCGGGGAAGTCCTCGGTATGGGGAGGGAGATCGGCCGCAGGCTTGACGATGTCGGGGAGGCGAGCCAAGCCAAGTCCGCTGCAGCAACCAAGGCCGAGATCAACAGAGTCGTCGGGGAGGGTCTGCTTGAGATGAGGCAGCACATCGACCATCTCACCAAAGAACATCAGCGGCAATCGCAAGCGGTGGTGGCCGCCAACAAGCCGCCTGCAGTGGACTACCGGGAGATTTACAACGCCTTGAGGACTGCACTCAAGGACGCAAAGGCGCTGCAAAAGGACGCCCCCCAATTGCAGAGGGAGGACGTTGTTGAGGCTGTCAGAGACGCATGGGAAACATACAAGCCAGAAATCACCGTGGAGCAGGTTGGACTGGAGAGGGATGAGGTCCTCGCATGCCTCAAAGAAGGTTTCATGCAGTACGCGCCAAAAGACAACAAACCGGAAGCAGCGACGCGAGAGGAGGTTTTCAAAGCAGTGGTTGAGGGCCTGCAACACTTCTCGCCTCCGCCGATCGAGGTTCCACCCGCATTATCCCGTGACGAAATTGTCGAGGCCGTTCGGGACTGCCTCGAGGAGTTCGAATTCCCCGTAGCAGCATCTGCTTTGGGGGCGGAACTATCCAAGCAGGATATGATCGACGCCGTTAAGCAAGGCCTCGAGGGCTTGGAGCTGCCCTCAAATGACAAGGGCCCGCTGGTTCCCTTGCAAAGCAACGAGGAAATCATCGGACGTCTGCATGAAATCATGGAGGCCATGCGCGAGGAGTTCAAAGCCGTCTCGCTAGAAGCCAAACAGAATGTGGCCGCCAACGGCCGCGACACCGAGCAAGTTCTCGATGCTACCAAAGACGGGTTCGAGAAATTGCGGGCCGACATCGAGGGCTATGTTGACAGAGCCAACGGCGTCGCCAGCCAGGAGGAGTTCATGGAGGGGCTCCTCAAGAGCCTGGATGACTTTCGCGACGAGATTGGGGACATTGTCTCAAAGCAGGCCGACGGGTCCAGGGTCCTCATCAAGGAAGAGATAGAGGCTTTGCGGGAAAGTGTCAATGGTACCTTGGTGCCTGTGACATCACAAGCCCAGCAGGGTGGCCACGAGGAAGTCATCAGTGCCCTGCAGGAAGGACTCGGTAGCCTCAGGCAAGAAATCAGCCAGCGTCCGATTGCCGGAACGAACGAGGTCCTCGACGCTCTACAGGAAGGTCTGAACGACCTCAAAGTTAGCATCGAGAAAATCGCCGACAGACCCGCTGACATGACTGCCAACGACGAGGTCCTCGATGCTCTCAAATTAGGCCTCGACAGTGTCAGGTCTGATATCGAAGGCCTGCGTGAGAACAGCAAGGCCTTGGCGCCAATAAGCGGCGACGCCATTGTGCCAGCGGACATGCTAAAGCATGACGATATTAAGAACCTCGAAGTACTCATCTCACAACTCCGCATCAAGCTCGAGGCCATGGAAAGCCCACCGCCCCAGCCTGCGCCCGCCCCAGCCGACCCTGGTCCTTCCATTACGAAAGAAGACCTCGACCTGATGGTGGAGATGTTGGACAGCATCAAGCTTCAGGTCGATGACTTGGCCAGCAGGGAGGCGCCGGCTCCAAAGGAAGGACCCGCGGCGACCGATGCTGCGACCAGGGAAGATATCGAGGCCATCGAAACCATCCTCCGCAACACAAAGGCACGTCTTGACGATCTCATGGATGGGGAGCAGGCAGTCCGCAAGGATCATGTTGACGCTCTCGAGGCTCTGATTCTCGAGACAAAGGACGGGCTTGGGGGCCTCACCACAAAGCTTGAGGATATCTCACATCGTGAGGATACCAAGGCCGTCGAGTCGCTTGTCACACAGGTAGTTGGCGCCTTCGATGAGCTGAAAGAGCGTCACGAGAAGCAGCTCGAGGACCCCGAGAAGGTCACAAAGACGGACACGGATGCCATCGAAGCGGTGTGTCTCGACGTGAAGGCAGTTGTGGAGCAGATGGTGAAGTCAGACATTGCTGCCCTCCCCTCCAAGGACGACTTGAAGAGCCTCGAAACGCTGGTCACAGAACTCAAAGAACTAGCGGACAAGCAGAACGCGGAAATGAAGGAGGCCACTAACAAGCATGCCGCGGAGCTGAAGGAGGCGACTGAGAAGCATGCCACCGAGCTCAAGGAGCTGGCCGACAAGCACGCCGAGACCAACGCAAAACAGTTCGAAGAACGCCAGGCGGAAACCGTTGGCGTCGCAGATCGCGTGACAGAAGTCAAGACATTCCTCGAGGAGATGCAGACCATGGTGAAGGAGAAGCTCGAGGGTGGTGCCACAGGCGTTGACGGCCTCAGCAAGTCCCTCGAGACCCTCGGCGAGACCATAGGCGCAAATGCCAATGTCCATTCGGACCTGAAGGAAATGTTTGAGACCATGAAGACCGAGTTCGAAGAATCCAAGGCTGGCGTCGTCGGTGCGAAGCTCGAGACGGATGAAAAGCTCGACTCGGCAACCGACGCGCTCCGTGTCAAGATTGACGAACGCATCGACGAGGTCATCAGCAAGTATGACGAGTTTCAAGCTTCTCTAGAAGAGCGCAACAAGACCGCAGAAGCCCGCGACGAGATCCTCGAGGAGTCTGTCGTCGGTACAAAGGCCGTTGCTGAGGAGCTCAAGACCCTCATCGACACGCTGGGCTCCACCGTCACGGACTCTCTCGAGAAGATGGAAGAGGCATCAAAGACGGTATTCACTCGTGTGGAAGACATGTATCTGAAGTCGGACGACAACCACACGGAAAACAAGGCGGAGCACACTCAGACTCGCGACCAGGTCAAGGAAGCCATCGGCGCGCTCGAAGGGCTCAAGGGCGACGTCAGCGAGTACCAGCCCAAGATCCTCGAAGCAATCCGGGATGTTCTTAACATGGTCGATCAGCACTTTGAGCACTCGAAGACGTCTGTCAACGAAATGCAGGAGAAGATCAGCCAAAAGATTGAAGAAGCCAAGCCCGAGCCACTCATGCTGCCCCCTCCCCCCGAGAAGTACGATGACTCCGGCGTCCACGAGAAGCTCGACAAGCTCGTCGACCACAGTGAAACGACTGGCAAGACCCTCGAGCAGCTTAGCACGCTCGAAAAGGTCCACAGTGAGGTCGTCAAGACGGCTGCGGAACTCTCGGCGTTCCTGGCATCCCAGACTCAGCGCATCGAGGATGACCACGAGGACATGGAGAAGACGCTCCAGGAAACGGTCAAGAACCTCCACGAGACAAATGTGGCCCTGGAGCGGAGGCTCGCCCAGAAGGACCAGGCAGAAGTGACGATTGTGGACCTCCAGATGGAGGAGGACCGCCTGCGCGAGAGCATTGCCGGGTTGAAGGTGGAGCAGGAGAGTCTTGTTAGACAGAAGGTCCGGCTCACCGGCGATGTGTCCTCTCTGGAGACGGCTCTTAGACTGCGCCGGGAGGAACTTCACGAGATGGAAGCCCGGGCGGAGGGTCTGGAGCGGCGAATCCTCGAGGGCGTGATGGACCAGAGCAGGATCCTTCTGATGGCTAAATCGAGCAGGAAAGCCCGCGAGACCCGCGACATCATGAGTCGCAAGCGGGTCACCTCCAAGCAAAAGCCCGCCGAGGACAGCATCCCCGAGGAAAGGCCAGCGGCACCTTCCAAGTCTGGCGGCCACCACCAGGCGGCCTTCAAGACGGCAGTGAACTCCAAGCGTAGCAGCCTCCAACCGCCACAGCAGACCCGCCGCATCTTGTCGCTCAGCCAGCTTAACAAGCAGCCAGGCCTGAATGCGGCGGCAATCACAGGTGGCGCTGGGTTCAAGAGGAGCCAGAGCGTCAAAACTCTCACCGGTGCGGGGGCCCTACGCAAGTCCAGCTGGAACGGACGGACAAGTGCGGGCAAGAAGGGCTATGGTGACCTCCACGCGGGTGACGAGGGCGATAAGGAGAATGTCAACATGGGCGTCGTCGCGCTTAGGGAGAGTGACGAGGAAGGATTTGACGAGACTCCTGCCAGCGAGCATCCCGGCGGGGAGGTGGTCCTCGTTGGCGGCGGCGGAGCCGGAGCGTCGGAGCTCAGCGGCAGCACCCTGAGCGACAACTGGAGCGACCCAGGCATCGAAAGCCCCGTCAATGGCGGTAGCACCCTCAGCGAAGACTTTAGCGAGGCTGGGACGGGGAGCCTTGTCTCCGGCGGCAGCGAGGCCGACGAGCGCGAAGGTGAACAGAGTGATGCGGAGACCTTGCGGCGATCGAGCGTACGCAGCGGTTCGGTGACGGGTTCAGATTACACAGATGCTCGCACCGAGGAGCTGGACCCTTATGATACGTACTCCGACTCGGGTAGCGACTGGACAGAGAGTGCGGTCGGCAGCTCGCTCGTCACCGGTAGTGCTGTGAGTGGCTCTGAGAGTGAGAATGGGCTCGGGACGACAAGCACGATAGGTGATGAAGGATCCTCTGTCGGGGGCCAGGCTCCTCTGCTGGAGAGCTAGCGAAACATGTGAGGTCAATGAAGGACGGACATGAGAAATTCACGATTACGGGATGAGGGAATGGCGGGATCGGAAAGGAAGGCTCTGGACCAGGCCGAGGCGAATAACAGGTGAGGGAGCGCGCGTTACGTGAGAACGAACCCCTTTGTGCTTGTACGACGTCACGAGTAATTGTCTGGATGTTGAACATAAGCTGGGTGTTAAGGTGTTTTTGTTTTCCCCTCTGTTTCTTCGATGGAAAGATGTCCACAGCGACTTGTCCCAGCACAGAACTTTGGACGACGGAGCGAAGGAGGTACGGCACGGTATTTTGTTTTTAATGCCTCCTCTTCCGAATATCAGGTAAAAACCTAGTTAGTCAGGGCCCACATGGTCAATAAGATAGCATCACTCATGCTGTGATGTCTCGACGAACAAAGTGATGGGATGATGGAGCAGCCTGTCCTTGGTGTATCATGTCCTGCCATTGTACATCTGTTCTCCCTTCTGGCCTCTCCTCGGCGAAGCGTACTTAGTTTACATCACTCCCACGGCCTCCTGCCTATCTGGCTGCTCTCTCCCTCCAACAGCGTGGGGGGGTTTGACCAGGGGCCTGCGCAACTAGCGCGTGCGGGTCTTGGGACTGATTTTCTCCTTACCATCCATCCACGGCCGCAGGACCTCAGGAATGGCCACCGTCGTACTGCGCTCGTCCCAGCCGGTCTCCAGTATTGCGGCCAGCACCCTCGGCACAGCCAGGGCGGTCCCGTTAACGGTCCATGGGTAGGTCATCTTGCCGTTGGAGCCCCCGATGCGGACCCTGGTGGCCAGGCGGCGCGTCTGGTAGTCTGTGCAGATGCTGGCGGACGTGACCTCGCCCCAGCCCAGCTCGTCCTCCTCCTGGGCGCCGCCGGGCATGCCCTCGTTGCCGGTGGCGGCGGAGGTATCACGGCGGGCGCGCGAGGGGAACCAGGCCTCGATGTCGTTCTTGCGGGCGGCGCTGGCGCCAAGGTCGGCGGTGGGCATCTCGAGGACGCGGCAGTGGAGGCCGAGGGAGCCGAGGATCTCGGTCTGCATGTCGAGCATCTCGTCAAAGACCTCGGCGGCGGCGCCCGGGTCGGGCGGGGTCCAGGCGAACAGCTCGACCTTTGTGAACTCGTGGACGCGGTACAGGCCCTTTGTGTCGGCGCCGCGGGCGCCGGCCTCGGCCCGGTAGCAGCGGCTGACGGCGGCGCGGCGGCTGGGCAGGTCGGACTCGGACATGACGGTGTCGGCGCGCATGCCGGCCAGGGGGATCTCGGCGGTGGCGGCGAGGCTGAGCTCGGGGCGGCCCTTTTCCCTGTCGCGGGGGCTCTGCGCGAGGGTGTAGACCTGGGTCTCGCCGTGCTGGTCGCGGGGCTGGAAGCCGCAGGCGGCGGCGACGTGGCTGTAGACGACCGAGGGCGGGCTGACCTGGGCCCAGCCGTAGCGGCGGGCGGTGTCGAGGGCGTAGCTGACGAGGGCGTGCTCGAGCTGGGCGCCGTCGGCCAGAAGGTAGTACCAGCCCCAGCCGGAGCTGGTGGCGGCGGCGGCGAAGTCGAGGATGCCCAGCTCGGAGCCGATGTGGACGTGGGAGCGCCAGACGCGGTCCGAGGAGCTGGGGTGGGGCTCCGGGTGGTCGTTGATGTAGCTCAGCACGGCCGGGCGGTCGCCGCGCGGGGCGTCGGGCCCGGTGAGGTTGGGCAGGGCGAGGGCGAGGGCCAGCATCTCGGCCTGCAGGCGGTCCTCGTCGTGCTCGATGGCGGCGAGCTGCTGCTTGAGGCCGCGGGCCTCTTCGAGGAGCTCCTGGCGCGTGGCGCCGGCCAGCTCTGCGGCGTCGGCGTCGGCGTCGTCGTCGGGGCTCACGGACGAGGGGTTCGCGATCCGGCGGCGCACGAGGTTGGAGCGCTCGCGCAGGGCGCGGCCGTCGCGCTGGCGGGCCTGCCACTGGTCATGGAGGGCGGCGATGCGGGCCGGGTAGGCGGCCTGGGCGGCGTAGTTGCGCTCGAGGCAGGTCTGCTCGTACAGGCCCGGGTTCTGGCGGATGTGCTTGATGTCGATGGTGGGCTTGGGCGCGATGGTCGGCCTGCCCGAGGCGAGCGACTGTTCGGAGCGCAGGCGCGACGAGGCGTGGAACTGCCTGCGGGAGTGCGTGGGAAGACGCGACTGCGACGGCGGCTGCGATGGCGACTGCGGCTGCGACTGCGAGAGCGAGATGCGACACCGCAGGCATGTGAAAGCCCGGCGGGCGGTCTTCATGGTGTCATGTGCTGGCCGTAGGAGTAGTCGTAGTAGTAGTGGTGGTGGTGGTAGTATTTTTCCGTGGGCATTGGGAATGCTTCTCTGCCTTCCCCTGTCCTCAAATCCCCTTGCTTGCTTCAGACCGCTGCGGCCAGGACCCTCCTGTAACCAAATATATGACTTGCTGGAGGGCTGGAGGGGTTCACGTGCCCACGTGCCCACGTGCAGGATTGCGCGGGCATGCGACGAGAAAATCAGGTCAGAGCTTCCAGGTCGCCGTGCCTCGACAGGGATGAGGGCTCCACTGCAGCTGTCCGGGGCCCCAGGGATACTTTGCTGTACCTTGGGGCTAGGACTTGAGCAAGTAGACTAGCTTCTCTACTGTATGCCATCTAGTCTACCATCTCCTATTACTTACTTAAGTACCCCGTATAACCACATCGGTACCCATTCCCAGCAAATAACAGCCCACTTCACCTCACGCGTCAAATGACCGTCTGGGCCCCGGCCACTTGTTCGCATTGGAATGCATAGTCGACCCAAAGCTGCGGTCATTTAGAGGACGACACTCAGGTGATGATGATGGAAGCCAAGTACCGAACCGGGCCGACATCCTCGACATCCTCCTCCCCGACCGGTTCAGTACTTCCGCATCTTGAGACTCGTCTGCTCACGATCCTGGAGCGCTGGCGAGCCTGTCTAGCACGCCTCCCGCCTAAATAGCACGCACTTCTCCATCAGTCCGCCGCAGTCCGGCTGCTGCTGCGGGTGCGGCGGGTACGACAGACTGGCAGGACTGGGCAGTATCTCACGTCTAATAGTATTCAACAACAATACTACCTTCCCTTCTTAACCCCTTCGCCCGCCCTCCAATTCCCCCCGTAATACAACTGGCTGTCACATCACTAGGCCGCAACAGATACTCCCACCACACGGAGAATTCCCTATCTCAACCGCGGACACGGGTCAATCCTCAGCTCCACCGTCCATGACACGCAGGGGCTTGTCAACAACCGGCCTTAACTTGCTCAAATGCCCTCACTTGGGCTCGTATTGCCCCGCATCCGGCCTGTCTTATCTGTCTGCACGTCGGATCTGGCTGCTCTGGTGGGGGCAAATGTTCCCTTCACAGCATCCTCGTGGCTTCCGTTGCAACCTGGATAGTCATGTCCTCCGGGGACCGCTCCCTTGACCCCTCGAGGTCGTCCAGGTCAGTCACTTATAAAGCCGCATGTCATGCAGGTACAATGCAGTTCCTCGAGCCTTGGTCGGCCCGCATCAAGGAAGCAGTGCTTTGAGGCCCTCCCGTCTTTGAGAAGCAAAAATACTTCGCTCCATCATGGTCGTCTGGAAGCTGCCCCTTGCGGCATTGGCCAGCCTCTCAACCTTTGCCTGTGCCTCCGCCGTCGGAAGGGACAACACTACGCCCACCTTTGAGAAGACAAACGTTCCCGGCGCGTACATTGTCGAGCTAGCCGATGACCAGGTACGTGTGTGGCCACGATTTGAAGCGAACCTTGGGCCTGACCCCGGCATAGGATGCTACCACCTTCCTCAGCCAGGTCGAGGCGGAAGCTGGTGTTTCTGGCGTCTCCCAGCGTGTCAACCTCCAGTCAAAGCTCTTCAGAGGCGTCTCCTTCCAGGTGGATGGCCCAGACAAGGAGGCAGCCAACAGGATTGCCGCCTTGCCCCAGGTCAAGCAGCTGTGGCCGGTCCCACTGATCCCCGTGCCGGAGTTGGATGTCGCCTGGACGGGCAAGGAGAATCCCCCTTCCAGGTTCAAGCGCCAGGCCGACTCGACCGACTCGTGGCCGCCTCACGTCCTGACGCAGGTCGACAAGCTCCGTGCCAAGGGCTTCACCGGGGAGGGCTTCCGTATCGGTATTGTGGACACGGGAATTGACTACACACACCCCGCCCTCGGGGGCTGTTTTGGCCCCGGATGTCTGGTCGAGTATGGCTCAGACCTCGTAGGTGACGCCTTCGATGGCAGCAGCGCTCCTGTCCCCGACGCCGACCCCTTTGATGACTGCCAGGGCCACGGCACGCACGTGGCTGGCATCATAGCGGCGGCGGAGAACCCGATGGGCTTCACAGGGGCCTCCCCGGGGGTGAAGCTGGGCATGTACCGCACTTTCGGTTGTCCTGGTGTGACCACGGGAGATATTCTCCTGGCAGCCGCCATTCAGGCCTTTGAGGACGGGTCCGACATAATCACAGGGTCAGTCGGTGGGCCCAACGGATGGGCCGGAGATGCCTTTGCTGTCGCTGTCTCGAGGATCGTAGACGCCGGTGTGCCGTGCACTTTTGCTGCTGGCAACGAGGTTGGCGGTTCCGAGGGCCTGTTCGGTATCAGCACCCCCAGCACTGGGGACAGTGTCATGTCCATCTCCTCTTACCAGAGCGAAGGCGCAGACAGTCCAGGACGGGTGTCCGCCTACACCAGCTGGGGCCCTACCTTCGAGCTGAAGCTGGCGCCCAGTTTCGGCGCCCCGGGTGCCGGTATCCTCAGCACTTGGCCAGTCGCCCTCGGCTCGTACGCCGTTGCGTCTGGGACATCAATGGCCACGCCTCTGGTGGCGAGCATCGTCTCCCTCGTATCCCAGGTACGTCTTTCCCTCGCCGACAAGCTTCTGATTTGTCGCGTAGTTGCGGGCTCTCGCCGTTCGCTGACGGCTACAGGCTCGGGGGACAAGGGATCCGGACCTGATCAAAAAGCTTCTCGCATCGACGGCCAAGCCAGCAAAGTCAGAAAATTATGGCGACGCCAACAGCGAGCTGGCTCTTGGTCCAGTCCCGCAGCAGGGTGCCGGCATGGTTCAGGCCTTCGATGCGACGTACACGACATCAGTCCTCAACGTCGCCAGCCTGTCGTTCAATGATACCGATAACCTCGTTTCTGAGGCTTCTTTTACCGTCACCAACGTAGGGAACACACCGGCAACGTACAACTTGTCTCACGTCCCGGCCCTGACGGCCACGACCCTTTTCGAGATATACCGCAGCAGCTCGCCAGAGCTGGCCACCGTGTACGCAACACTGACATTCCAGCCCAGCTCGTTCACGTTGGAGCCCAACGACACGTCCGAGGTCCGGGTCAGCGTCGTACCCCCAGAGGGTCTCGACGCCGCCTCCCTGCCGGTATACTCCGGCTGGGTCACCATCAACGGCACCGACGCAGACGGCGAAATAGCCCTTTCGCTGCCATACATCGGCGTCGCGGGTTCCATGAGGAACGCCACCGTCCTCGCCTCCCAGCGCATCTTCTTCAGCCGCAGCGACGACCCGACCAACCCAGATGTGCCCGCCAATACCACCTTCCAGCTGCCCGCCCCGGCCGCCCACCCGGACTGGGCCCAGCCGCCCTCAAACACCTCGGACCTGGTCCTGCCGGTGGGCGCCTTGCCCAGCCAGTTCGTGTGGCTGGTCCTGGGCAGCGCAGAGGTCCGCATCGAGGCGGTCCCCCTCGATGATGGCGCCGGCGGCGTCACGCTCGGTAACATCGCTGGCTACCCGCTCACGTACCACAGGCCTATCGGCTGGATGAGCCCCTGGGACGGCAGCCTGGCCGACGGCTCGTGGGCGCCGGCCGGGAGGTACAGCCTCAGTATCTTCGCGCTGAAGATCGCTGCGGACAGGACACTGGCGGAGAGCTGGGACCGGTATGACTCTCCAGAGTTTATCATTCGTTATGTGGAGATCTGACATAGAGCTGGAACACACATCATTGCATTTGTTGTATGTAGAATCACATGTCTATAAGTTTTCGTGCTTCTACCTACTGAGATAGATCGATCGGCCTTGGCTTAAGTGCTTTTGGTACCGATCTACCACTTCACTTATGCATGAAATTATACCGATGAACGTCTAGTTCTTGTATAGAAAGGCTGCAGTGTGTTTTGGGGACAGGCCATTTGAAAAGGTTGACCGACACTCATACTGCCAGTCTGAGCTATTAACATTCAATTCATAATTGCCTACTTGATTAGCCTCGTCACAAGTATATCTCTATTTTCTTAGTGACTATTGTATCGTGAAACTGCCCTCTATTATCGGCATTGTGTGTGCTAGTCTAACGTTGGGTCTCGAAGCGTTTACGACTGACTGTATGAAAGACCGCCAGCGGTTTTCGAAAGGAGGAGGCGGGTTCAAGGGGATTGTGATTGGTTCAAGAATCGGATTCAGAACTAATCACTTATCACTGCTTTACAACACCGACAGTCGGCACTTATCATCGGTGAAGACATGGTACCTAGCCCGTCTTCCACAGGTTTCTCATACACGTATAAGCTACGTCGGGTACACTCACACATAATGATATTAAAAGCAAAATGATCGTGACCATAGGAAGAAGAAACAATGGGATTGTATTTGAAGAAAAGAAAGCCGGAAAAAAAAGTGACCCAAAACGTATGCTGCCTACACTCTTGTTATTGCCAAATCATCTCCTTGGTGGAGTTTGAGAAAATGAAATTGCCATATGTCAGAAGTCTGAAAGAAACGAGTGCCAGCACAACTCTTATAAATTGCCACCATCCTCGGATATTCTGGGACATTATACGACTGCCGGCTAGCATGCTCATGAGGCATATACCGCGAGACTCAGAGAAGATTTTCAAAAGGAATCAGGATGCCGAGGATGGCAAAATGCATGTTTGCTTAGGCATAGGCTGCATTGGAACGACCATAGGGTAGCTTCAACTAACTGCATCTTCATTCCCAAACTGCTGTACTCATGCCGAGATGTCTTGGTGGCGATAAGATGCGAGACGCTTGATTGGTGAATGCTCTATGTATTCAGTCACTACGCAGGACACACACTCATTGTGCAAGGCAAAGTCTGAACCAAAATTATTCATACATGATTGCTGATTAATCATGAAGACACATCACGAAGCGAAAGTTCCATTGAAGGTTCGGATGCTGAGTTTATGTAGGCCCATATGTGTCTCTGTAACACGACGTGAGACTACGGTACTGCTCGCCATCGTGCAGGTTCCGCCTGCCTTACTTTTTGTCAAGACCGGGCGCGGTGCAGGGGAGAGTAGGTTGAGTCAAGATGCGGTTTCATCCCTCGACGAGCCGGAGACCTGAGCAGCAATGAGCTCCCATGGGAGATAACCGGGATCTGCGCTGCTCAAACACGGCAGCGAGCCAGCTCAACAGGTATGTGCTTCGCGATCCATTGATGCTCGGTCGAAAGGTGGTGCACTGCCCCGGGACGTCAAGTACGCGTCCACCTGAGCAGTATTGTAGAACACGCGGGCAGTTACGTCGAGGCAGGATTGCTCTTCTTGCATGAATGAACGGGAATGCGTCACTGCTCTGTGGAAATATATTCCGCCGTTGATGACGCACTGGAGTTTATGTGCGGGCTGATGCTTTAACCACAATACGAGGTCCCTTTTTTGCGCAATTTGTACTGACGAACTCAACGGCAATCATCAAACCGACATGGCGCATGTGGATCCAGAATACGAGCCGTTGCTCAGTGATTGCCATAGCTTCTTCTTGGTCTTCAAGCACGCAAATTGAATTATTATTGCTTCTGATCGTTGTTAGATCCATACTTTCTCGCATTAAAGAGCAAAAGAGTAAGTAACCGGCTGATCCTTATATTGATCGTCCTCGGACCTACAGCTTTTCTGCACGGCCTTTCCGAACGGCCAAATCCTTACTCTCCGAACCAAATATCGCAGCCATGTTGTGATGTGCTTGCGGTTGACTCAGCACATTGAAACCGGTAGCAGTCTCCTCCGCCAAGAAGTGTGGTTTGCAGTCAAGCTGGTGTAGCAAATATCGGACAATCACTTGAATTCCAGATGATCCAATTACTGACCACCCCCCCTTTGTGCAATCAATTCAGAGTAAGTTCGAGCAGGCATATTCCAGAGGTCGGAAGTGCTGGCTTCATTTTCATGCACTCATGACACCAGGGGCCGAGAAACATCAATGACTGGGTGACAGTTTGTAGAGATGCCTTTGGCTGCATGTTCTGCTGACATGTGGGAGAGGCTTAGGACAACGCACACTCGAGGCTTGACTTCGTCAATTTCTCAGCTCCCGCCGCCCGAGTGCTGCATTACACGTGTGCAAGGGATAATTCTCCGAGGCATAGTAAACAAGCTTTTGTCCCCGAGATGGGACGAAAAGGGGCGAATCCTATTCGCAGAGGCCCATCCCTATTTCCCACCTCACGGCGGTCAAGCTTTGCGGTGGATCTCGCCTTGAAACTGCTGAGGGTGTCCTCATGCAAACCTATGATGCCGACTGTGCCGTCACTCAGCACAAAGGGCCTCACTGCCGCCGCCAGTGTGGACCCCCACGCCCGTTCTCGCCCTCGTCCCAAATATGGGTTGAAACATCCCAACCTGCGGGCCGTCGCCCACGGCTCCGTGCCGGCAATACGACCCACACCAGGGCTGCTGATCTCGTACTAGCAATTCGCTTGTGAAAGTCCCAGCCGCACAATCCAACCTTCACGGTTTGCCCCCTATCCGATGCACTTTATCCTGCCAGCCTTATTAAATAGCTTTGCCAAGCTTGTTGGATCCTCGCAATGCCCTGCAGGAAAGCATAGGTATTGGGTTCGGACTGGCGACGACTCTTCACTTGTGAAAGCTTATATACACAAGTTAGCTTGCGAAGTGTTCCATGTCTGACTGGGTGGCTCAACTTACAATCTGACCCCACCGGCAGAACAGGCGAATGCTGCAGCTCTGTGCCGATCGATGTCGAGACGGATGGGATGTGACCATAATCCTCGGTTGATCTTGATGAGCGCCGACTCGGGTTTAGGGAACCTGTCGTTCTCAAGGGGCACCCTCAAAGACCCATCAATTCCCAACAGCGGAAAGATCCGACCAAGCCTCTATACCTCAGCCCATTCTCAACATATTCCTCATGATAACCCCTACTCCCCGTTGAAGAGACGATGGAGGACCTCAAGGACTCTTCCGGGAGTCTGCGGCTGCAGGTTCCCGCCAGCCCCCGAAACCCCCGACTTCAGAGTGTCAGACAGAGCGTCATACAGTTCCGTGCCAACAAGATCAGCTGGTTAGGCAGTCGACTGGACGAGAAGGACGTGCCGCCCACGTCTGCGAACGCCGAGGATGATGACAAGTTCAGCGCCCGCCGGCTGAGCAGCGTGACGCTCGCAGATGAGCAGCCCCGGTTCAGGAAGCGCGAGACCTCGTCGATCCTCGAGCTCTTTTACGACCTGTGGGTGGTTGCTACTCTCAACGTCTTCACGTCGGCGCACGAGATCACCACCCGGGATGAGCTGGCCTCCTTCCTACAGTACATCTTCCTGTTATGGACGACCTGGTTCCTGGTGGTTGCCTACGACGTCCGATTCCTCGAGGACAGCGTGGTCGAGCGGCTCACCAGGGCGGTACAGCTTGGCGTCCTGCTTGTCTTTGTCCAGGCTGCCCCATTCTTCAACCCAGCCGAGCAGACCCACGGGGTCTTCGCCTCGCTGTCCCTCGTACTTTCCTTCTCCCGGCTGGTTCTGGCAGGTCAGTACGGGATCGTGCTCTGGCAGACCAGGTGCTTCGGGCAGGGACGCACCGGGCTGGTTGTGGTCCTTGCTACCCACATCCTGGCTGCGAGCCTGTACGCCATCGTGTCTGCGGCGTTCTTTGTCCGCGAGGACAGCCCGGCCTACGTGGCCTGGATGGTCGTATCCACATTTGAGATTGTAGCGAACCTCGTCGTCGCCATGATGTCCCGCGTGGTCAGCTTTGAGGGCAGCCACCTACCGGAAAGGCTCAGCCAACTCACACTCGTTGTGCTAGGAGAAGGGGTTATCAATCTTGCCCGCGACCTGACGAGCATCGAGCGAAACTCCCACAGTAGCTGGATGGCATGGAGTAAGTTGGCTTCCCACAGCCTGAAACACTCAAGTCCCGTGCTGACCACCACGTGCTCAACCTACCCAGGCCCCCAGATGCTACTCATTTTCATCTCCGGGATAGCCATGGTGTACCTGATCTTCCAGATCTACTTCGACTGGATGCACCCGAACAGGATGACATGCTGGCCCCAGACGGCGTGGGCACTGCTCCACCTGCCCTTCCACTTTGCTCTTCTTCTCGTCATGGAGGCTATGAACCAATTCATCATCTGGTGGAGGTTGCTGGAGCTCATCAGACAATCTGCGGCCGACATCTTCAACGTCCTGTCTACCCTCCCGGACGTGCCTACCAGCCAAGAGGTCGCATCCAAGCTGAACGACACTGTGACGAATTTCGTCGAGACGTACCCTGCACAGGAAGACAGGACCACGGTGACCGAAGCCGTGGTGGACACGCTGAAGAACGTGTCAGGCCTGCCACAAGAGCTCTGGGAGGAGCTCTCCAGCAGGCCCGGCCCTGCCAACGAGTCATTTGCATCCACGGGGGCCCTGGCAGACTCGCTGCGCGAGTTCCAAAGCGAGCTCGTGGAGCTCTTCTCGACCGCCATAGACACGGTCTTCAGCAACTTCGAGCTCGAACCATTGGAAATCGACCCGGCCAAGGTGCTGGATGACTCGGATGCGGAGAAGGCAGCGTTGGAGGCCACGACGCGCATGTTCAACCTCGTGTTCGTGTACGCGTTCCTGGCGGCGGGCACGCTGGTGATCCTCCTGGTGCTCCTACACGCGGCGTCCAAGAGGGAGGGTTGGACGCCGTTCAACATCCTGCGATCCGTGTTTATCGGGGTGCTTGGGCTGGCGCTCATGTTCGTCACGACCCTGTCCACCAACACCACGAGCCTGCACAGCTTCTTCGACACGCCGTGGCCGCTGCCGATGATGACGTTCACGTTTGTGATTGTGCTGTTCCTTACACATGTGCCCCACCCCAGATCCTTCCTGGGCTACGCGGCCCCAGCAGAGGAGGACCCGGTCGAGGACGCGGCGTATGGGTGGCCGAGATACTACAACACCTCGATTCGGCCATCGAGAGTGAGGGATGTGGCGGGGCAAGCCGGTGTCTAGAGGTGGGCATTGTAGACAGAGCAGGGTGGAGGTAGATGGTAGACATTAGGGACAGAACCAAAGGGGGGAGCACAGGTCAGGACACTCAACCTTGATGAATAAAACTGATACACACGACAGTACAAGATAAGCAAGACTAAAGAATACTAAAGAATAAAGAAAGATACGACACAACAGAGCCCCAAAGGAGCTAGCCGTGTTGTTGATGCGACGCTACCTTTTTTGTTCCTTGGTTTCTGGCCGCCAGGGAGATGGCGAGCGCTAGAAGGGATGGGGCTGGGAGGGGGGGAGGGGGCCAGGCAGCCAATAAGGCGCCGCAATTGGGCTCGCCCAGATCCAGAAGGGGCAGTCATTCGGCTTGACGTCATGGCTGTTTAGCCCATGGAGTTGGTTCAAGCTTTTGGACCAAGCTTGAAACACACGCCTCACACATCACCACCACACAACACCAACCAACACTGGCACCAACCATGACAACAAGCCTAACAAGCAAAGCCAGCTAGGCGTCAACTAGCCCCCGGCCCCAGCCCCAGCCCGCCCCGGCCCCAGCCCCAGCCCGCCCCAGCCCCAGCCCCAAAAGGGAGACGGGGCCTCGACGACACATCCTCTCGGCCTCCCTCCCCTTCTCATCCTGCCCATCCCGCGGCGATCCATTCATACTCGTCAGCAATATGGCCTGCTCAAGGGATTCCCTCGTCGCTGCCATGCTCGCGTGCGTGCGACTGGCAGCAGCCGCCCCCAACCCCGTCGCTGCCGCCCATCCCATGATCACTCCCCCACCATCCCTCGACAGTCGAGCCCTCCAGCGCCTGCAGGGGCGCGACATCGACTTTGGTGGCTATCTGAACTCGGTCTTCTCGTCACTCGGCTCCGGCGTCTCCAGCTTCGTGGCATCGGGCGTGCCGCAGTTCTTCAACGACCTGCCGGCCGGCACAGCTGTCGAGTCCAGCCTCGGCATCTCCTCGGGCGACCTCGATGCGTCGCCCACACAGGCACTCAATGTGCCACCCTACGCCAACTGGACCGATCAGGGTTGGAACATGAGGATCCACGGGAACATCTTCAAGCAGCCCAACATCTCACGCGAGAAGCTCAATGACCTGGCCAACGTCTTCCTCATCGACGTCGACATCGAGGACCTGCCCGAGGATCAGCAGAACCAGGCCCGGAACCTGACCAGCGAGATCTTCATCGTCCAGCAGGACAACGAGCAGGTCATCATCGACATTGTCAACGACGCGACTGTCGACCCAAACACCGACAGCGGTGCCATCAACGCTGCCGGCGGCGCGCAGAACATCACAATGCCGTACAACACGACCGAACAGGGAGACTTCGACAGCTTCGTCATCCTGCAGAACACCACCGGGCCGAGCGGCGGCCACCTGCTGCCCGGAAACGAGACGGACAGGCTGCAGGTGCTTGACCTCTGGGTCCGCGGCGCTGAGACCACGGGCAATGCCACGGGCTACCTGGTGCCCCCCACTGGCATCACCATCATTTCGGTACGATCTAGCTACTACCCCTTTGGGGAGCGGTGACACCCGTCGGCAGTACTGACAGACTCCTGATAGGACATTGATGACATCCTGCGCGTCACCAAGATCTACGACCCAAAGGAGGGCCTGCTCAACTCGTTTGCCCGCCCCTTCACGCCATGGGACAACATGCCCGAGATCTACGCCAACTGGTCCAAGTCGATCCAGAACCTGCACTTCCATTACCTCACGACCACGCCGGAGCAGGTGACCAAGAACTACATGGACTTTATCTACAAGACCTATCCGCTGGGCTCCTTTGACACCCGGCCGCTTAACTTCAGTGATGCATCGGCGACGCTGTCGATCCGCAAGTTCCTCTTGACAAAGATCTTTGAGACGTTCCCGCAGCGCAAATTCATCCTCGTGGGGGACACGTCCAACTCGGACATCATGTCCGACTATCCTGAGCTCGTCACCACCTTCCCTGGCCAGGTCCAGTGCATCTTCCTACGCAACACGAGCTCCACGGACAATAGCGACCTGTTCCCGTACAACACCAAGGGGTTCAACGGTCTCAACCAGAGCCAGTACATGTTCTTCAACGTGCCAGATGACCTGACCAACCTGGACATTGTCAATGGCAACTGCCACAATGCGAGCATAGTGCAGAATGTCACATTCCAGTTGCAGGGCCCCTACGGCCTGGGCAGTGCGGCGGGTGCGCTGACGCCGCCGAGCNGAGCCGGTGGAGAAGTGTGAGCTGGGGACTTGGTCTGACGCTGCTGGTGGCGGCCATGTCTGCCTGATGATCTGGCGGCGGTGCACGTCCAGAGTATATATGATGTGCCATGATTGTTGGAGAGGCGGGACAGGAAAGGCACACAGGGCAGGGCAGGGCAGGGCAGGGCATTGGCGTTTGGGAATATGGCTAATCGGAGACGTGTATTTACTGCGCCTTGGTCCATATTGATTTGCTGCGAAATGGATAGTATTAGCCAAGTTCATTCTTATTATTATTATTGTTGTTGTTACTATTTCACACCCTTTCCCATGGGTGCACATCCTGTAATCGCTTCACGTTTTTGCATGTTTGCTTGGGCGACTCTGGCTTGGGCGACGCTTCCTCTTGCAACCCGACCGTTCCATCTTCGGTCCCTCTCGAGGAGTGTCGCTCCCAGCCCGAAATTTGATCTTCGGTCTCAGATGACAACGGGGCAGGAAAGATTGACCAGTCCGAGACCTCCCGTCACCAGTCAGTCTAACTAAGCCTTACGGCGTTACCATGCAAGTCTGACAGAGGAGTGGACCACAACCGTGGGCGAGACCACTTCAACAACGGTCGCAAGCTTGGCTGAGCATGCATGTCATCCCACACCCGGCCGCCCCGTGCCCCGTCTTGCCCTCATCGCATCGCCCTGAACAACGTCGTGCGGCCGGGCGTGCCTGTTTCGGTCCGCCGCGGACGCACGACATTACAGCCGGTCCGCCCGCGTGTACAGAATGCAAGCGAGGACGGGTTCAGGTTGCAGTCGCGTGGCCGTCGGGGCAGACTCCATCGACGGGCTTGGCACCTCTTTTTGTGTTGAGGTCCCCTCCAATCTTGGGGGCTGTCACGGCTGGTTCCAGCATGGCGTGCTGTCGAGCGATGTGGGCCCGCGACCCCGGCCTTGCTGCTTGGATCCACGCAGAGAGAGAGAGGGGAGAGAGAGGGTCCCGAGGTGTCAACTTTGCTTCTTCTCGGCTGCTGCCAGCATGGCCCCCTCGGGATGCTACCAGGATTTGTCCCGAGTCCCTCGCAATGGTCAGCGTCTCCGTCTCCCCAATTCAGTGGGACTACCTAGGTACCTAGGTAGTTAGTAACAATCACGCCCAACGTTTTTTTGGTGGCCGTTCTCGTCACAAACGATTGCCGGGCTCTGCTCATGTGACAAGGGCCGTCTGCGCGGCGGCCTGCACGGCATCATCACGTTCGGGATGACTGGTCCCCTCCAACCAAAAAAAGACCACTGCTCCACACAAAGGGTACGCTCGTGTCCGTGCGCCGTATGGAATTTCAGGTGAAGGGAAGCCTACCATTGTTCTCTTTTGGGGAAGAGAAGGGGGGGGGGAGGGGGGCGCGCGCAGTGGGCAGCTCGGCCAGGCCTCCGAGAAGGGGCCTGAGAAGGGGGCCTGAGGTGCTACTTGACGGACCCCCCCCCCTCTTCACGGGTTCATGTATCTGTACATGATGGTGTACTTGCCTGTATCTGTATCGTATGCACAGACAACAACCATGCCTGCAGAGACGGTTTGTGCGTTTGACCTCCGGGCCCCTGGTAAACTCAATTCAAGCTCGCATGACGCAGCTCGCAGGGCCACACGGGGAAGTGCTGTGGATGGACTGCTGGAGGCGCGGACGGGGTGAAGCTCCCGGAGCCCTGAGCCGAGCGAGGACAGCTGTCACTGCAGCGCGGTGCGTCGCTGTCGCCGGCCCGCGCTGCAAAGCACATGCGCCGCCGTTGCACATACAGTTGCTTCTCCTCTGCCTTCGCTGCTTCTGCTGCTGCTTCTGCTGCTGCTTCTGCTTCTGCTTCTGCCCCTTCCACTCCTCCCGCCGAGGCGAGGGACGGGTGTTTCGCCACGAGCCGAGCGGCACTCTCCAGAAACAAGTGTCACTCGGTGCCCACTTGCCGCCTCTGCCGCCGCCGCCGCCGCCGCCGCAGAGCCCCAACCGCAGCTAAAAGCATCGCGGTGCCGTCCAACCGCCGCCCCCCAAAGGCACCTCATGTCGCGGTGGGAAGCTCGTATCGTTTGCTGCGCTGGCCGGTCCATCAAGGTGTCCAGACTCCTGACGGACCAGGCTTCGACACAAACTCAAAGACAAAATCAAAAACAAAAACAAAAACAAAAAAAATAACACTTCACCTTGGCCCCGATCTCGCCTGCTACGGCGAAGCTCGCCTCACCGCCATGTCTGAGCTGGACCGACGACCGTTGAGGGACGTCACCGGTAGATGAAGAAACCCTGGGGGCATTGTGTGTATGAGAGTGTGCGCATATGTATGTGCCTACCCGCGCGACCTGCAGCAGCACCAAAACTGCTTCTCCCGGAAACAGGCTCGGGTCGTGGGGCGTGTCCTACCCGGGAAGCCTCCCAATTTGTGGCCTAGCCGAGCAGGCACAGCGTCTCCCCTCCCCGGCTCGCTACCGAGTGTCTAGGTCAACAAGCTCGGATTGGTCGGCTGGTAGCCCTGGGGGGAAGGGGGGAAGTGGTGGAAGGGGGGGAAGGGGAGGCTACGGGATCTCTGTACCACCGTAGCATGCATGGGGTGAGAAAATATCGCGACTGACTTGTTCACACCGACGTTTCTACTCCTTGCTGATCTCCGAGCCCGAGCATGCATGGCGTATAAGCCCTCGCAGATGGGCTACCCGCCAGCCTATGTGCTGCGTTGGCCTACAAAGGAATGGACCGTCGAAACGCTTAATTCTCCGGCTTGTAGATTGCATCCCACCCAGGTGTCCGTCCCCAGCCATGGACCATCCCCCCCCCCACTGCCGAGGTTGCAATACAGGGCCACAATGAGTAAACGTGCTGCTCACCACAGCTTTTCCCTCGCGCTGCCCTAACTGGCTCGGCGGGTTGCAATCAAAGCTGAGAAAGCACGTCTAGACCTGGCCAGATCCCCAGTGCCCTGCCTCCCAACGGTTTTTCTTCCTTCTCTTCTCCTTCCATCGCCTCTTCGGGACATGAGACGAGGGCCGATCGGGGCACTGTGGGCGTACACAGGACTGTTTGAAGTATATCAGATTGGATTCTGGACTACTGTGCGAGGCTACCTGCCAGCCTGATACCACGCCCGCGTGGAGACTGGCGGAAGCTCTACCCGTAACGTAGATTCTCAGTGTCGTCTCCAATCTGACTCGCATTTGTTTGTGCGACATGTCTTTTGCGTGGTACACCTCAACTGTATATACATGTGTGTGTGTGTGTTTGTGTGGGTGTTTGTGTGTAAATTGTCACACACACACACACACACACACACACACACACACACATATATATATATATATATATAATTCTACACAGATACTCCGAAGATGCCATATGCCACAGCTCAATCAATGTATAGCAAACACAGGACACCGCCAAAAACATAATATGCGCCTCTACCTCTGCGCCGTACCAGTTACATACCCTTGGAGCATGTAGGGTACTTACATTGGTAGACCCCCGTCTCAACTCCACCTGTTCCTGGATGCAACCCGCCACCTCCCAACAGGGAAAAAACAAGCTCGGCCGCGGACCCCAGTCGGCGCCCTGCCAGCCCCGGCCCCGGCCACGGCCCCGGCCCCTGTACATAGTACCTGCGCGCCAAGTTTTTGGAGTAGAGGAGAGTCTTTTCGTTCTCAACGGTCCCGGCCAGCTACCCAAGATAGGTCCGCGTGGACGAGTGGTTGTCCCCCCCCCGGGGCAGGGTACGCGGGCACGACGTTGTGAAATCGTCTGGATGCTGGGGGGGGGGGGGGCGATTCGCCGATATTATCTCGGCGCGAGCAAGGCCCGCATGCTGGCCTGGAGCTTCCCGATGTCGGCACGTGTCTTGTCGTGCTCGTACGTCAACTTCTGCCCGCTCGGGAGGTGCGGACTGTGGTTTCAATGTTGCTGTTGCTGCATTGGCACTCGAGCCGGGGCCTGGGCTTGGTAGGTGGTGCATGCTAGGTTTCTCTTTCACTCCGCTATCCTCGAACCGAGGGGTCCATTCACCCAACCTTTCAGTTCTGTTTTTTTTTTTTTAGAGTTGGGAATTTCTTTCGACTGACGATGAAGGCATTTGTCTCCTGAAGGCATTTGTCTCCTGAAGTCGGATCAATTGACAACTGCCTTTCTTATGGCAAGCAGCGCACGGCAATTGAGCCTGTGCCCACTCTGGATATATCACACAACATCATACTACATAAAAAGGCCGGTTTCGAGGAGCAGAGAAGGAGGAAGACTGGAATTTTTTTGGTATTTTGGGGACGCGCGAGCCCTGAGAAGAGACAAGGAAACAAGAAACAGACTTTTTAGCCTCCCAGCGCCATGCTTGACTGACAATCTCGGCACCTTCCGCCGGCACATGCCGCGGTCTCTGGCAGCTTCCTGCGTCCCCGTGAGGCAGGTCCCCCTTCCTGGCGGGGCCGCATCACGAGAGGTCTCGCCTCGTCTCCCCATTCATCCTGCCCGTGACCACAAGTATCCGAACCCACAATAGACAGACAGACAGACAGACAGACGAGGCTAGGCCTGGGACGTCAAGGTCGTCGTGGACTCTGCAAAGAAACACGTGTCCCACGGCCTTGTTCCATGCCGGAAAAAGAAAGTCCGGTGTTGGCTCGGGTAGACTCCTACACGGGGGCAGCCTCCCCCTTCCAAATTGACCATTTCCCCATGAGCACAGCCACTCAGCGTGGAAGGTGTTCCCTCACTAAACGCCGTCATCACCGTCCCTGAGAAGAAAGTTACCCATTGCTGCCGTGGAACACAAAGTGAAATTGGGTTGATATCTCGACGGCTCCCAAGCGCCGAACGGTTGACCAGCGTCTACCGCCGGATCCAGTACCCATCTCCACCCCCTTGCCGTCTGTCATCGACCGTCGCCATTCTCAGACGGTCTGCAGTCCCCATAAAGTGTTGGGTAAGAAAGAAGAAGGAGAGAGAGGAAAGAGTGCAGAAGGGCGGTCCGTGAGCGGAACTTGTCGCCCATCTCAAGGGCTGGGCAGCCGGTCCACGGCCGCAGCCAGTGTCAGGGGGTGTTCTGGTCGGGCAGTTGGAGTCACAGCAGCAGATGCTGGAGGAGCCAGAAACCTGGACCCGTGGCTAGGCCGTGGGGTAGACGGGCCTCGGGGTGTCGCTGGTGACGGACGGGCCCATGGGGGCCTTGTGCCGGAGGCTCCAGTAGATGCCCAAGGGGTCCGTCGCGATGTATTCCATGAGGCACTCCTGCCGCATGCCGTTGTCATCCCAGTAGGGGATCATGACGTCCCTGAATTGTTGCGGCGGCGGTGCCTCAACGGAATCTCTGCCCTCAGCCTGGAGAGGTTGGTTTCAGGTCAGCTGGCTTTGACTCCCCCTTGGAGGACGGGGCATTGGGTTCATGGGGCTCGGGAACTCACGAGACAGTTGGCACATGGCGCATTGTTCACGTATACCCAATTGGTGCAGTTGTGTGTGTAGAAGTACTTGCACCTGTACTTGTAAAATCCGCCGCTTCCGCTCATGATTGCTGCTGTTGGTGGCTTGGGAGGCTGAGGGAGGAGCAAAGACAGGAGGGCAATGAGACGATATGTCTGGTGTGGCCTGTTCGCACCCTTGAGAAGGCACCGCGGGCGTCACACAGAGAGGGGACAGAGGGCTTTTCTGTGGGATAAGCTGCAGCTCCAGTTCTTGAAGACAGACGAGACGCCGAGAGATCCACGGATGGTTTCTGGGCTTGATGAGGGAGATGGAGAGCAGTACCGGACAGAATCACGCGAGAAGAACATGAGACTTTATATATGGCTCCGGAAGGAGGACATTTAAGGTGTGTAAGGAACAAGGGTGACAAGAGCGGAAGACCGGGGGTCCACACCTGTCAAGCTCGAGAGGGTGGGTTGACCTTCTGCCCAGGGGCCCATATGAGGAGGAGGAGGTGGGGCGCCCTGGGGGGGGGGTGTTGTTGGCAGGGGGTTGGTTCAAGGTGGATGGATGGTACCGTAGTACTATAGTAGACGGTACATAGAATGCCGTGGCTGTACATATATATCCTCACCGTACCGTGCCGTACCGTACCGTGGGCAGGCGTGGGCATGCGTGGGCATGGTCTGTCTGGTGGAGACCGGCACTGATACTGACACCGGCCGCGGATCAAAGGGCGTCGCCGCATCTCCCGTTGTGGGTTCATGGCGGCCATGACTGGGTACCTAGGTAAGTACCAGGTAAGTAACTGGATACTCAAGTAGGTACCATGTACGATACACCACAGCGGGCTCGTTCGTCGTCCGGCGAGGCAGGGCCTGGCTTCTGACATGGGGGCTCTCCCCACTGTAGCTGTCACGCTGCGGATGCGGTGGGGATGCAGAGGTGCCTTGCAACATGTACGTACGTATATGTGTATGCACCCTGGCGCGTAAACACGCAGAGTTGGCAAGACAAAGCGCGGCGGGCATTTGTGGCCCTCGAGATGCCGACATGCCCCAGGCTGTTCCAAGGAGAGGGGGGAAGGGGGGGGAGGGCCTGGGGCCATGACGAATAAACGGGGAAAGGGGTCCGGCTGCTGCATGTGAATGGCCTCAGCTGCATGTCAAAGGACCAACATGCTCTTACCCGCGGGCGATGGCCCCGGGTTTCCTGCTGCAAGCTGTCTGGCGGCGCGTTTGCCGGTTGACCAATCAGGGGAGACTGCGGAGACGCAAGACGGTATAATGTGCATAATGTGCATCAATTCGTCCGGATTTCTTGAAGTTGTGGTCGAGGGACTCGATACGCAAAGCGACAGAAGCGGCGCGAAGGGCGGGGGGAGAGCAAGAAAACGAGCGAGGGCAAAATGTGAAAAGTGACAGATAAGCGTCTGGACTGCTAGACGACAGGTCTTTTTGTAGCCTATGCGAAAGAACAGCGCCGCGTTGCCACACTGTTTTTTTGCCCTCGAGTGCCGGGCTAAAGAGACAGGCGAGTTGTCATACCCTCACATGTTGACTGAACCTGTGCGATCCACCGCTGCGGGGTCTGACGGATGCAGCTGGCAGGCCACGGTCGACAAGGCTTACAGTACATACAATGGTCTTGGTCTGACTTGTACGGACACGGGAGGGACCGAGACGTACAGGTCGAGACAGCCGCCTCTTTCCGGACGACGAGATGGTTGCAGCCGCAAGCCCACCCCACCCCCACCCCAGCCCAGTGGCTGTACAACCCCAGGCTGGTAACCCAATCGAGAGGCGTAATCATGAGGCTCAACAAGGGGGGGGGGGCAGCCGCGATCGACATGCTGTGTGTGTGTTGTATCAGTCGTATGTTACGGCAGCGCGCACACGTAATGATGAGGTTCAGGGAGCTCATCCGCCCCTCTGATCACAGGACGTCCAGTTCTCATCTGGGGAGTGAGTGTCCCTCGGCAGGAAAAAGAGAGAGAGAGAGAGCGAGACAGAGAGAGAAAAGAGAGGGGTGGGTGGGAAAGTAGTGTGCCCGAGCCACAGTCTGGCGACCGATGGCACGGTATCACAACCGAATGGTACGAAGATGCGGCAGGTGGCCAAACAGATGAGTGGCACTCGTGATATTCTACTCTGCTCTAGAAATTAACAGGTGGAGCTCTCCGAGCCCTGCAGGGGACGGATCCCTGTTGCCAAGGTGTTTTTGACAGATGCACCTAGCCAGCTACAGGAGGTAATTAACTGTGATGGTGCGGTTTGGTCCGCAGCAGGTGGCCCGGAATCACTCTAAGCCTATCGATACTGAAGGGATACACACCCGTCCACATAGTATACTTGTCTCCTGGGACGGTGGGTGTATTTAGTGTAAGACATCAGTCGACACACAGACAACACGCACACATGCAAGCACGGGGGCTATGGCGGGTTGCGGTGGAGCTGCGCACAACATATGCTGTCATAGAACTCACCGAAACAAATAACACATGTCGGCCACGGAGGGCGTCAACCACGGTACGGGGCATAACACCGGACGGAGGCCGGATCCATTTTACCCTGGCCTCTCCCTGTTCCCACTCCTCCTCCTCCTCCTCCTCCTGCCTGCAGGCAGGGTTGTCCGCTGCAACGGTGACGGAACTCGCTCGACGACACGTGAGTTCGTGACCTGTCATAACGCCTGATGATAATACCTTACCAACCTGCCTATACTAGGTACTTAAGCAGGCAGGTAGGTACTACACTAGCTGCTGGTGACTACTGGCTACTTGGTAGGCTAATATAGGCGACATGCCCGTCACTAGCCACTCTACTCCAACACCATGCCCGTCTCTCGAACTCGGACTCGGCTCGACTCCACAACACCCCGTCCGCCGCCGCCGCCGCCGCCGCCGCCGCCGTCGTGCCGTTCCTTGCTATTTTCAGTGGCGAGGAGGTCGAACCCTCGTGTTGTGCCGTCGTGGCACATACCTAGGTAGCTATCCCGGCCATTCACGCCCCCTAACCAGCAGACCTTCGCTTGACGGCCACGGGCGGATCTATTCCCATTCGCACACGTCTCTGTCCAGACCTGTAGCCGCGGTGGCCGGGTGAGACACCATGCAGTCCTTCCCATCATCAGGCACTTCAATCACACCGGCCAGGCTTGACGTCCGCATGCATGTCGTCCATGTCTGCCGTGCCTCGTATCAGCCACTCCTCGTGCTGGCGCCGCTCCGAGATCAACAGTGCCATCCATCCTCACTGCCCCTCAGTCCCAATCTCGAGCAGTCACCTGGGACGGGNGGGGGGGGGGGAAGGGGAGGCGGCAGTCTAGATGATGTTGAGACAAGGCAGCATCCGCCATGGGCCAACCCCCCTTCTCTGCACATCCTTCCTCCAAGCCACCTGATTTTGCGCCCGCCGCCCGTCGCTTTGGGCTGCCGGCGACTCGTTCCTGTTCACCACCTACAAACCATAAACGGGCGCAAACCACGTCTCGCCAGGAGGCCGTTCCTTTTTGGTTGTTCCTCTCCGCTGCCCTTCCATCCTGTACGGGCTGCCCTCTGATTCCCTGATCGAGGCTCGACAGGCCGGAAGCGAGGTCTTGCAGCCGGTATCAGCGCGCACTGCGCTTCTACGAACCCACTCTGACGTCCATATCAGGTCGCCACGCCACAAATTGAGCATGTTACTTTCAACTCTGAGTCTGTCCCGCCATTGGCCATGACCAGTCGCACAGCGTGGCTCTCGCCCCCGCAGAGGTCACCATCCTCTTCCCGCCTGCTGCAAGCCCCGATGCTGCATGCTGTCGGCCTACCAGACATTCACACCCTCCTCTACACTTGGCGTCCAGCGGACTGCTTTTGAGAGAGCTGAAGCCTTTTGACGTCGACATGCTGCACCCTGCTCATTTCCATCTCACCTTCAGGCCTCGTTGTGTGGGACCCAATCGCGCCAGTGCTGATCCTCGGAGAGTTGCCTTCAAGTATAAGGAACTCGGCTCTAGCACAATGTGATTGAGCGGGCTAGCCTCATGACGCATCATGAATGACGAGGGCGTTGGTAGCGAGCTACCCGCCGTCCGTGGGAACCCTGGCGCATCGCAGTGGTTCTACCATTGATCGGGACGGAATTGAGACGGCCGAAGCAATTCTGATCTGTCAGAATTGCTAAGAATCACTTGCAGTTCGACGCATGTTGCAGGCTGGAAGTCCAGCGCCAAGCACGACGATGGGCTCCTCTTTCCACCGGTTGCCGAGAATCTTCACATGGTTGCAACAGGATTGGGGCTTACAAGCCCGTCTCTCACTTCGAGTTGGACATATGCTCTGTGGCCCCGAACGGGACATTTTGTACTCCGGCCTTCGAGCCTGCAACTGCTCGCCTGGGCAATCATCGACCACATTATACCCCGGCAAGTCCCTTGACGGCGAACCTCGAACTTCATCCCTTCACTGTTTCCTGTGATACAGACGTCGACTTCACAACACACCAATTGTTGCAAACCAGCCCAGAGTGTCGGGTCTATTGGCCAGCTCGTACCTAGGCAGTGGACATCAGTTGACAGCGGGCAGCCGCATCAAAACGGGGACATGTGTTGGGTTCTCTCGGTCCAGAAGACCATGTGCATGGCTTTGGGCTAGCCATATCTGGCAACGGTAACTGCAACCACGACATAAACAGGGGACATGGCCAGGCTAAAACGCAGTCGCGTCGCGAGGGCCTTACAGACGACGTTACTGCCCCGGTAACGGCTATCATGCCGCGCGGAACTGATCTATCACCCACAAGACATCACTCCGCATGCCCTCTTCTCACCAATGTCGTGGAGGGCAGCATTGTGGAACGACGACTCCGTCGGGTCTTGCAATCATTGTCCGGCATTAGCTCGCCTACAGCGGCAAGAATACTCCAACGCGCCATCGGCCGCCCCGTATCGGTGGCAAGGTTGGGAAAAGTCACCATCTGGTTTCCGTGTCGGGACACGAGTAACTCTTACCTGGCCGACTCTGTTATCACGTGCTAGCTCCAAGCAGAGCGAGCTTGCAGCGGGATGATGCGATGGGACGGTGCCATTGTGCTCTCATTGGGCTTATACCGGTGAACAACCCTGGTATCAACACCATACTATTCCTGCGGGCTTTCACGGACTACTTACTACGACAAGCGACCACGACGACGGGGGGCCCGGGCCCGGACCCTGCTGCTTCTGCAACATCTGAGCTGAAGTCGGAAGTCGTGGGGGGAACGTTCTCATCACCTGCTGACGGATTGATCCCATCACATGAATGAATGAGAAGAGAGGTAAGCCTAGGATCCCATCACACGGCGTGAACCTCAGGTTCAAATCGAAGGCAAAGCAATAGTAGTTGCCAGAGACCGATTTGGTCCCATTTAGTCCGACCCCTGAACCAAGGCACAGCCAATTGAGCAAGGGATTCAATACCACTGCGTGCCAGGTACCCGGGATTGTTTTGCTTTTGCGGTCGACACCATCGCGGTCAATTCTTATTGTGCGTAGTAGCTCAGAAAGAAGGCACTGCCACCCACCATACACTTGCATGTTCGCAGGTTCTGTCAAAGTGCTTCTAATTATTGCCACTACTGCGAGAGCATAAAAGTCGAGTGTCACCGTCAGCCTGCAGCGAACCCCTCTCCCAGAGAGGTGCCACCGGTCAAGAGTGTCCGACGACTTGCAACGCAGAAGCAGAACACTGCATGCCAGGGATACTGCCCACCTGGGCATGTACAAGCCCACGCAGGCTGACAGGGTTCTTCGGTAGGAGCTGCCATGCCACACCGGTGCCTTCTCTCGCCTTGATTCCGCGCAGCCAAAACGCGGCCAGGACTTGAGCGGGAAGCAGGCAAAGAAGGAAAAAAAAAAGACATGCAGAAGAAAAGAAGCAAGACCAGGCAGATGCAGAACCCCACGTTTTCCTCCCGCCACCCCCTGGCTGCCCACAAGGCTTCACACCACCCCGGCCCGGCTTATACCCTTGAATCACACCCTTGCATTTTGAGATGAGCCGGTACCAAGTAGACCCCAAGCTGACGTGCTTCAGCAGATCACCACAGGCATCAGGACGGAGGAGCCGCCGGTGGGAGACGCCATTCCCGTCCGATGTTGGATGCGCGCCGAACCCATCCTCGCAGCGGGAACTCGGAATCCTGGACGTGTGTGCGCTGTGGCACGCACCTTCATGGGATGGATGTCTAGGTTCGCTCTCGGCATGTGCGTGGTCCTGAAGGCGCATCACGAGCCTACTCACCTACCCCGTATAGGTAGGTGTGTGTGTGTGTGAAGGCATTTGTGTTCGCAGAATCGGTGGTGTGTTGCAGGCAGGCGATTATGCATGGGAGATCATGTCCTCTGTGCTACATACCTATACAGCAACCACGCCAGCCTAATACAAAAATGAACCTTGAAAAGGTTGTGTTGCGTTCGGCTAACGGACAAAGCATCCCCTCATCCCGTGTCTCACTCATGTCCCACGAGAGGAGGAAGGGAAGGGAGGGACAGGAAGAGGGTGTAAGTGAGAAGGGGGGGGAGGGGTGGACGCACACCGGGGGAGGTCAAGCAGCCCACATGCCCACAGAGGTGCCCGTCGCCCGTATATCCATCCACGCCCTTCGGTTCTCAGCCCCGTGTGCGGGACCCGTGAGCGTGAGAAACGCCGCCTGCAAGATCACGATCGCCTCCAGCCCCTCCGTCGCCGGAGTGGATGTGTCCGCCTTCATTGGGGGACGGGGGGGGTCCTATTGTGCCTTGCCAAGGTGTGGTCGTGACGATCAATCTGCTAATCTCGAGCAGGTGTGTGCTGGCTTGCGTTGCCTTGGTGGTGCCCTGTCGACCAGGCCGCCCGGCCCATCCATCTCCAGTCAACCCACCCTGGCCCCCCTTCCCGCCTCTGCTCATGCAGCTTCACTTCACCCGTGCCCGCGCCCGGGAGCTGCGTACAACCCAAGGTACGATGGAGTCATCGACATGCTGCTTCGGGTGAAGGCCGGCTTCTTCCCGGTCTCGTCTTGTGGCCCTGTCGTGCAATATCACTAGCCCCCCCCCCGTCCCGGCCCCCTTCTCTTGTTGCTCTCTCATCGGACCTCGAACGGCCCATCTCGAACGGTCCATCTCGATCGACCGGCCGCTTTGCTCCTCCCTCCTCCCTCCTCCCTCCTCCCTCCTCCCTCCTCCCCCTTCTTCCCCTACGTGGCAATCGCCATGTAGCACGGCGCCGCAGCTCGTGGCACGACAGCTCTGCGCCCCTCTCCTCGCAGCGGGTGCGGGCTTCCTCGCACGAAGGGCGGTTCGTGTCACGAGACATGCGGCAGGGTGTGGGAGATAAATGGAACATCGGAGCAAGAATTACTCCACAACGACGTCGCAGTGCTTGCTCGAGCGGCCGGGAATGGCATCGGAACCGGTGGATTTGGAAACATGTGAGAATGCCGAGGAGCTCCTGCCTGGTTCATCCACAACCTCGCCTGGTCTGTACACCGGCTCTGTCTGTTCTAAACCTTGGGGCCATGCGTTCCCCGATCCAAGAATGACGAAAACTCCAAGCCGTCCCGTGTCCAGCGTCCTTTTGGGATAAACCATGAGAAGGTGTGGGACCGGAACCATTGTTTACACCCTATAACCTGTGGGTGCGACCATGTTTGCCTCCCTTGGACATTTTCCACCACGGAATGAAACGCGGCGTGCTTTGCTCTATCTTGAAAAGCCGCCCAGTCTACAAATGTAGTAATTACCATCTCCGCCTCCGTACTCGTCATCTGCGAATGCGGCGCTGCCTAGTCGGGTCCGGGTCTCGCCTAGGCCCTCCCTCCCTTCATAGCCTGCTTCCGCCGGATCCTCTCAGTCACTCTCTGCAGAGCTGTCTTGACCTCGCCTTTGTCGAACGTGTCTAGGTCGTAGTAAACCGGCGCGATCTCCAGAAGCCACTCGGGGCGGACACCGGTGACGGTACGGATGTATTGCTAGGAGCGCAAGGTCAGCAAATCTTCCCTAAGGTTCCCAAAAAAGCACAAAAGAAACGGAGGAACCCAAGGAAAGGGCACATACTTTGCTGGTCAGGACAAACTCGTGGTAGATGACCCACTCGTAGTCCGCTTTTATCACGCTAGACGGGTGGATCAAGACGGGCTGGTTGTCCTTGATCGTGGTGTAGCTCTTGCTTGTGTCCTTCATGGCCACCTGCATGAAGAACCCCGCAACAAGAGCCCGCCTGATGTTGTTGTAGTAATTCTTGTCGTTGAAGTCCGTGGATATCAACTCAATTTCATTCGTCTCCATGATACGCTTGAGCTGGGCGCGCACGTTATCGGCCGAGGTCAGGTGTCGTATGCTGCAGAAGTGCTCGTGGCACCACGTCTTCATGTCTGTGCCCTTGTTCATCTCGCCCTTGAAGGCGTGGTAGAGGTTGAGTAGTGTAAGGTGATCGCCGTCTGGGTGGGCAAACTGTGCCTTCATCTCGTCGGCGCGTTTCCGTGCTGTGTTGGGACGAATCCAAGGTGATGGGACGGAAAGCAGGGAGACGATGGAGAGGATTTCGTTGCTAGCATAGAACTCGGGGCTGCTGATGAGCATGACTGCCAGCTGAGGGTCGAGCGGAAACTCGGACGCAAGCTTGCCCAGTGATGTGAGCTCGCCCTCGTCGTCCAGGCAGGCCAAAAAGTTGAGCTCCTCAAGGGCACGCATCATCGTCTCGGGCGCGGGGGGGTCCAATAGATCGAAGTGAACAAGGTCCTGGACACCAAGCCGTTTGAGTTGCAGAATCGTATTTGACAGGTTCGACCGCAAAATCTCGGGGTAGGTCTGCTCGATGAGCTCCTTCTTGAAAGCCGGTTCTGTGTATAGTCTGAAGCATTTTCCTGGCCGCGTACGACCAGCACGACCAGCTCGTTGTTGCGCAGATGCCTTGCTGATAGGGCTGACGAGCAGCGACTCGACACGAATCCGAGGGTTGTAAATCTTTTGCTTGCTGAAGCCCGGATCGACGACGTAAACGATTCCTGTGGAGCTATATTAGCAACGGTCACACCGCGCCCCCCCCCAAAAAAAAAGATATAGGGGTGCAGCCAGGCAAACATACCATCGATGGTGAGTGACGTCTCTGCAATATTTGTAGCCACAATACATTTCCTTCCGGGACGTCCTCCCGGCTTGGTAGGGCCCGGCGCCTTGTCAAAGATGCGCTGCTGCTGGTGCGGTGGAAGCGTGCCGTACAGGGGGTAAATTGACATCTGGCCAACGTCCGACTCGCGCAGCATCTCATCAACCTCGAGGCGAATTCTCCGACAGGCATCCTCGATCTCCTCCTCTCCGGTCAAGAAGAGCAGAATGTCGCCCTCGTCCTCTGTCGCGTGGATCTGGAGCACAGTCCTGATGGAGGCTTCGATGTAGTCCCTCTCCGCCTCAGGGGTATAAAAGAGCTGCACAGGGTGTGTTCGTCCGGGGACGGCCAGCAGCGGGGCGTCAAAATAGTATTTCTGGAACTTTTGGGCGTCGAGAGTGGCGGACATGATGATGATCTTGAGGTCCTTGCGGCGCTGGGAGATCTCCTTGAGCAGGGCCATGAGGATGTCGGTTGCGAGGGTGCGCTCGTGGGCCTCGTCGATGATGATGCACGAGTATCGGGACATGTCGTTGTCGTGCATGCACTCTCGCAGCAGCTGACCATCGGTCATGTACTTGAGCATGGTCTTTTCCGAGGTGCAGTTGTCGAAACGGACGCTGTAGCCGACCTCGTTTCCGAGGGTGACATCGAGCTCGTCGGCGACACGCTGGGCGACGCTGGTGGCGGCGACTCGGCGGGGCTGGGTACAGGCGATGAGCTTCCCGGTGAACTGGGGCAGCTCGTCGTAGAGGACGTATTGCGGGATCTGGGTTGTCTTTCCGGAGCCGGTCTCTCCGACAAAGACCATGATCTGAGTGTTGTGGTAGATATCAAGGAACTCCTGACGGTGCTTATGCACAGGCAGGTTCCTCCTCCCCTCCAGGATCCTGAAGTACTTCTGGCTGTGAGGCTCGCCGGTCCACGGGTTGTCGTCGGCGTCCTCAAGCGCGGAGATCTGCTGCTCAGTCACCTCGTTGCGCTTGACGCCGTCGAATGCGGGCCACGCAGATGACCTGGCAGAGCCGTTCTTGTCACCATACTGATGGGCGAGGTAGGGGTTGTAACCGTCCATGGCGCCGGCCTGCCTCGCTCGCTTTGGGGAGGCGGGAGTGTCGTTGTCGGCGTCGGTGCTGGGCCTCTTGGTGCCCTTGGACTTGTCAGCCATACTGACGAGGCGAGAGTGTTGCAAGAGGTTCGAGGAACAGGCGTGGCGGTGACCCCGTCGCTGCGTCGTTGTGGAGGAGAGGCTTTGCGAAACAAGAACGCTCCGGGGGTTGGACAGATGGGTGGTGCTGGCTGGCTCAGGAACCGTCCTGTAAATTTTCCTTAGGAAACGCCGCAGATGGGCCTAGTCGGCAGGCAGGCCGAAAGCAACTCTGCCTGCCGAGTCGGAGCCGACAAGTTTTTTTTTTGGGGGGGGGGGGCCGTTGCTACAGCAGCAGTGGGCAGTATGCAGTTGGGCAGTTGTGTGTGCTGTGTGCAGTGTGCTGTGGGCAGGCAGTTGACCAGCATTGGACCCTGAGAATAGGTATTTCAAACCACTGCAACAACCTGCCCGGTCTTGCGTTGCCTTGACCCAGCTGCCACGGAATATTGTGCTGTGACAGCAACAGCCAGTGATCCCACCAGCAAGACGCGGGTCGCATCGCGACTTGTCTGTGCAGTGAGAAGATCGTCTAGCCATGCGGCAAGCCTCTAGAAGCCAGTCCCTGTGATACCTTGGATATTAGTTGTGCCCGCAGTAGGTAGCCGTTTTATTTATTATAGACTCGGAGGTGGCTGCCCGCGTTCGCAGGCACTGCACGCACCGGTCCTCGAGCACAACAAATACAAGCCATGCCCATCCAGAAGTGCACCCGATGTGAGACTGTCGAGAAACATGTCTCCCGACCGAGCTGTGTTGCGGACTCTGCCATGTTGGTGACTTGACCCGAGTCTCCTGGACCGCTGGCTGCTCGTATGCCCCGGCATCCCCTCATCCGTACGGCCCAACTCGTCCATCCTGGCAATCGAATTTTCAGGCTACACTTTCTTTGCCCTCGCACACTTTTCCCATCATCCTCAAACCTTGAGCAATCCTCGCGGAAAGCCCACTCAGGATGCCTTCCAGCGGCTCTCTGAACCCGGAGTCGGAGCCTTTTGCCCAGGTCCGTCCAACTTTTTGGATCGGCCAGCATGACTCCTCCAGGACTGAGGCTCTCACTGATGGCCAGTACACGCAGGTCCTCAACGCCGGCGTAAGTTTCTCTGATCCAGACACGACGGCGACGACAACAACAGCAACGCTAAGCTTCGTCTCAGTTCGGGTTCGCCACGGCGCCAATCACCAATGAGCACTTCCACCAGCGTGTCAAGGAGCTCTATAGGTCTCATCTGAGCGGTTTGGACACCTCAGGCCTGTCGGCTGCAGAGAAGGCCAACCCGTCCCTGCCAGGCCCCAGCGTCCCAACTCTCACCAACAAGGACACAAGCCTCGTTCCCAGCTCATACGTTCTCAATGTGCTGGCCTACTCGAGCCCGTGGATAGACCTCTGCTCCAAGGACCCCGTCATCGCCAGCATCTCCCGCCAGGCGCTAAACCTGGAGGTAGCTTATGCCAACTTTTGTGGGGTGCGCAGTGTTGTGATACCAGGGCCAAGACAGGATGGGGATGGGAGGGCTGTTGCTCAGTACGTGAGGGCCGTGCTGGAGACCTTTGAGGTGGCCACCAGGGTGAACATCATCATCCATATGCCCATGTACCGCGAGCCCGGCTTAGAGGACAAGGCACAGCTGCTGTCCGAGGAACTTCAGGGCTCCAAGGACGCGGCGGGGCCAGGCCCAGGAGACGAGGAGGTTGATCTCTTCGGAGCGTGGGATACGTGGCACACCATCCGCTCGGTCTGCCAGTACTCGCCCAGGCTGTTGGTTGGTGAGGCTACACTGTTATACTTCTATTTCCTCTTCATTGCCACACTGGTCGCCTGCTAATGACAAAACCTACCCCAGCCCTGAGGATCCCACGACGTCTCCCGGAGAGGGAGCTCCAGACCCGGTGGTTTTCCGAGCCCCTGCACTACCTGACCCTCGGGCCCGGCACCTTCCAGCCCAACAAGACCGGCAACCCATCACTCACCCGGTACCACCAGGACATGATCTTTAGCTACATGCGCCTGAAGAATGCCCCCTGGTTCCTCCTCTATGATGTCGGCCCATCCGTAGCCGAGCTTGAGGCGGCCGCCTCAGCCGCCGCGTCCGTCCGTGTCGAGTTCCCCACCATCGGTGAGGCAGCGCACAGCGACGCTCTCGCCAAGAGCCTCCCGGGCATGAACGCCCACGTGCTGTACATGAGCCACCTGGAGCGCCAGCAGGCGCCGCTGGGGCCGCTCGAGACGGACACGCTGACGAGCTTCCAGGACTGGCTGCAGAGCCCCCTGCAGCCGCTGTCTGACAATCTCGAGTCGGCGACGTACGAGATGTTCGAGGGCGACCCCGTCAAGTACGACCTGTACGAGGAGGCCATGTTCCAGGCCATGAGCGAGTGGAAACAGCTCGGCAAGCCCACCTCGTCCCTCGGGGGCGACAATGCCGAGCTCGTGGTGACCGTCGCCGGGGCCGGCCGTGGCCCGCTGGTGACGCGGGCCCTGAGGGCCAGCGAGCGCAGTGGGATGCCCATCCAGATGTGGGCGGTGGAGAAGAACCAGAACGCCTACGTGTACCTCCTGCGGCAGAACGAGACCGTGTGGGGCGGGCGGGTGACGGTGGTCAAGACGGACATGCGTGACTGGACGGGGCCGCGGCCGCCAGGCTACACGGGCAGCGCACCGCCCAAGGTGGACGTCCTGGTGACGGAGCTGCTGGGCTCGTTCGGCGACAACGAGCTGTCGCCCGAGTGCATCGACGGCATCCAGAAGCACATCGCGCGGCCGCACGGCATCTCGATACCCGAGTCGTACACGGCGTGGCTGTCGCCCATCGCGACGCCCAAGATCCACGCGCACCTGCGGACCATCGCCCCGTCCGACGCCAACGCCTTCGAGACGCCGTGGGTGGTGCGGTTGTACCAGCTGGACCTCATCTCGCAGAAGGTGCCCGGGAAGCCGCGGTTCCAGCGGGCGTGGGAGTTTGTGCACCCCGTCGCGGGGTCCCTCATCGAGAAGTGGGAGGCCGAGAACGGGCCCGTGTCCCACGCGCCGAGGCTGCGCACCGCGGGCGGCGGCGCCATGAACAACTCGGGCGGCACCAACGAGCACAACGCCCGGCACACGCACCTCACCTTCTACTGCCGCCCTCGTGGCGTCTGCCACGGCCTGGCCGGCTACTTCGAGAGCACTCTCTACCGGCCGCAGACGGGCGAGGGCAAGGAGCTGGTGGAGCTCAGTATCCTGCCGGACCAGATCGACAAGAAGAGCAAGGACATGGTCTCGTGGTTCCCCATATTCTTCCCCCTCAAGGTGAGCGCTGTCTGCAGAGTGCCCTGGGAGGTGCCCTGGGAGAGTCACTCGACAACTTAATTGAAGCCTTGTGCGCGCGGATGCTAATACATTCAATCGCCAGCAACCCCTCTATTTCCCCCAGGACTCAGACCTCGAGGTCAGCATGTGGCGGCAGACGGACGACACCAAGGTCTGGTACGAGTGGCTTGTCGAGGCGTACGCCTGGGTCGGCCCCAAGACGAGAGTCAAGGTTGCATCGTCGGAGATGCACAGCAGCCGCAAGGTGGCATGTCTCATGCAGTAGGGCCAGGACACGCGCTCGAGGCTGGCGTACCCGATGGGAGGGAGAGCAGGGGCCGGCAACGCTATTGCCGCTGGTCGTGTTCATGATGGTGGCTGCTTCCGCTGCTGTTGCTGACTTGGGTTTTGGCTAAGCTGGAGGCACTCTTATGGACAAACATTTCCTGTGTGATTTCCCCGTACCTAGTCATGCATAGCAACACTATTGCGATTCATCCCCCAACAGAGTAAGCCGACAAAGTGGGGGTTCGTCCCTCGCGGCTTTGGAAGCTCGTTTTGCCCCCCTGAAAGCTGCGGCGCCGCTCGTGGTCCTGGATCCTCCTCGTCTTTCTTGCTGGCTTTCTGCGTGCCTCGTAGAGCGATGGAGATAGGCATCGGGGGTGGTTCCTGGTCCGCTCTGGGATGTTGAATATCCTCGGATCGACCGCCGAGCGCTGATATCCCCTTACCCTCCCCTCCCCCCCTCCTTTCAATTCGCCAGCCCGTATTCGTCACTTCCGCATCAACCGTCCATTTTGACGTCCCCGTTCTCGCCCTCGCCCACAGCCCGGATCCAGAGCACGTTGTTGCAGCGGATGAGGACCTGGCCCAGTGAGCCGGAGAAGTTGTTCTTGATGTACTCCTCGGCGTTAGCCAGCTGGATGTTCATGTAGCTGTCAATGGACACCCTATAGCGGGGAGGTCAGCGTGTATGTGTGTGGTGCGGTCGGTCATGTCTCACAGTCTTCCCTTGTATTCGGTCTCCCCCCACTTGAGACGGACCCAGATCTCCTTGTTTACCCTGTCACACAGCTGTCAGCTTCTCGTGATTCCGTTCCGGTCGGTCTGCGACGTGGAGTGCGCGTCGCGTCCGGGGGTTGGGCGTCGGGCGGGAGCACGTACAGGTCCTGGAGAAAGGGCCGGGGGTTCACTGGCATGAACTGGGACACCGATGTCAGTTCGTCTTGTCGGATATGTAGACATGGCAGTGGGAATGGGAAGTGGGCCGACTCACGCTCATGATGGGCACAGGCTGCTGGTTGCTTTGGGGGGTGGGTGTGTGCTGCAGCAAAACGTCGTCACGGTGTGTGCGCTCTCTCTCCGCAGGCCGATTCTGCCTGTTGCTTTGCTTGCTTGCTTGTGTTTGTTCGCGGCGCAACGGGCAGGCAAGGAGCTGCTGCATGGGTAGCGGAATTTTGGCGAGCGGACAGGGATGTGGTCCCCACGCGGCTGGCAGCAAAAACGACGGCTATCTAATCCACGCCAGCAAGCACTGCTGAGACCGCCCTCCTGCATAACCCTGCGTCGCCCGTTCTCCCGCCTCCAGACCTATTCTGATGACTCGCAGCACTCGAAACACACGACTCCTTTGCCGAGTTACAAATTAGACTTCAAATCTATACAGTCACCCGGTTGAACCCGACATTCACTGTCTGTCCTACCGGTCGTGAATTACATGGGAGGCGTCAGAGCATGACCCGCGTTTCCGATGCCCAGGATTGCCCTTGCGCTCACCCGGTTGCCACGCATGGACGGCCCAAAACGGGGCAAAACATACAGCACACACACAGCACACAGCACACTGACAGCACCACACCTCCCGCCCGTCCCATCCGATATTACCGTCCTCCCCCTACATGCAAGAGGAGAGGTCGCATCGACATCCGACCTCACCCTTCAGACTCCAGATCGTCGAGTGGCCTGATCGCCTGATCATGACGTCTGGGCAAAAGCTTGACCAGCGTGGGACCACTGCGAGCCGCCCAAAGCGTCGCCCTCCACCATGTCACCCCCCAGCACCTCGTCTTTCTCGGTCGCCCACTCGCCATCCGCCCACGGCTCCAGCCCGGGCACGTTGGGGTGCTGCACCTTGAGCCCCGGTGTCGCCGGCCTGCTGGACCCCAGCCACTCGGCCCGCACCACCTCCTTGCGGCTGGGGCACACCTCGCCCGCCGTGTGTCTGCACAGCGTGAAGGCGCAGTTGTCGTCGCCGTCGCCGTAGCCACGCCCCTTCTGCCTCGCCTCCAGCCGCTGGTCCAGGCCCTCGATCCTCTCGAGCAGCCCCACGGGGATGCACACCTTGAAGTTGGCCGCCTGCCTCACCCGCCGGAGCGGGCCCAGGTACATGTCCTCGACGTGCGCCTCGTTGCTGGGCATGCCCAGCGCCACGTAGAGGTTGCGCAGCGACGGGAACTGCGTGGCCAGCGCGTCGCACAGCGAGGGCCACGCCGACCGCAGCGTCAGCGTGTCGAACTCTGGCGCGTCCGTCCACCCCTGGTCGTCCCACACCAGCTTCAGCGACCGCACCAGCGCCAGGTGCACCGGCGACACGGTGTTGATGAACTGGATCGTCGGGTGGATCCCGCGCAGCCGGAAGAAGGACGACGAGTACAGCAGGCTGGCCGCCTCGTGGTAGCTGTGGGAACGGGCCGGCGTCTGATTAGTGGTCTGTTCTCCTGTACTGCATGCTTGTAGTGGCGTCGGGGCTATGGGGCTGGTTTTGTGAGAGACGGTGTGTTGTGTGGTGATATGACTAACATCTTGTTGCTCGTCAGCAGCAGCGACATGATGTTGCCGCTGCCGTTGTCCTGGCTCCCCGCGGCGTGCGGCCTCTCGGCCTCGTGCAGGCCGCATCTCTTCTTGGGGGGCGACCTCAGCTTTGGGAACAGGGTCGGGATGGAGCGGCCCTCCTCGTCGTCAAGGCTGAAGAAGCTGCCGTTCTCAAAGAGTATGTACTCGTAGATGTGGATCCTGATCTCCACGGGCAGCATATCCTGAAAGGGACATGGCCCCGTATAGTTTCCTAATCTGTCGCTCATGGCCGCTGGCGCACTGCAATTGACGTCTCTGGAGTTGTTGTATGCCTTGAGGCCCATGGCTCTGACCCAGCAAAGGAGGAGATGTGAGAGGAGGAGAGGGAGCACCGGGAGAGAGCGGGCTTATGGGCGCGGGAGGTCTGGGCGAAAATTTGAAGGATGTAGGGGACGTTGATCTTTAGAGTGCAGTGCAGTGTAGTGGGCCGGAGGCTTCTCAAAAGGGCAAAACAGGCAACTATTCCGTGTGTCAGGCCTGCAGAGGACATTCGGCACAGCCAGGCCTGGGAGGGACCACAGCTCGTACTTGTATGCGCGTCAGTTTGTGCTGCTCCCGCGTGCGCGCGTGCATGTGCATTGTATGCGTGTGGGTGCCAATGTTTCCCCCCCCCCCTCCTTGCGCCTGACCCGAACTTGGTTTTTGCTTTGCAACTAGCGGCTCATTAATAAGTGCCAGATTGTGAAAACATGCCACCGAGCAGGGGCCCCCTATTTTGCTGCTCTTGGGATGATCACATCCAAGCCATCCCAAGATCACCGGGCAGCCTTGTCCACCCGCCCTGCCGCTTGGCGCGCCCCCGACTTCCCGGGATGGGCAATGCGACCTTTTGAGCTGGAGTATCCCTGGGCCGGTGGGCGGATAGGAGACACACGGTGGCAGTCGCTGGGAGGAACGTTGGTCTTGGAAAAGGCTTGGTATCGAATGCGATCGGGCAGTGTCGTAACGGGGGCGTCGCTGTCTGCTCTCCGCATCAGTGCACCTTCAGCCGCTGGGACGCTGTTCTCTCTTCCCTCCCTCCCCCCTCTCGCTGACTCCGCCTCGATTGGTTGACACAGCCAACTAACCAACCCCCCTCCCAAGGGCCGCCTCCTTTACCAGTCCTTACTCACATAACAGTACATGGTAGTCTACACTAGAGTGAACGGGCGCTTGTAAACTGAATCCCTGCATCACGGGTACCCAATGCACTCAGTCCGGCACGCATCAATACATGTCTGGTGCCTCCCTCGCAACCCCTCAGGTTCCGGATCGACAGACAAGAAATCCAGGCTACGAGGGCGGCAATTGCATTTTTACTCGGTCTCGCTCCGTCTCACAACGCGAACATCTCCTGCACCGGTTTGCTTCTTCTACTGTATTCTCCAGGTCTTGGTATATCATCATCGCCTCAAGTAGAAAGTTTAGGCAGCTTCGGCCGCTGCAGGGTGTGCGTGCGTCTGTTTAGCGTGCCGCGGTGAGAACCTTTAACTGATCACAGTCGGAGAATCCAACCTCACCTGCGCTCCATCGTCCAGTCCTAGGACCAGCCCCCGGGGCTCATCAACGATGATCTACCTGCTCATGCGACTATACATCGTCTTCGCTGAGATCCTTCAACCAGTAGGCAATTAATTGACTTGTTGGTGTGTATATTACAATGACGAGCCTTAACTCGACGGCTTGAGCCCACATGGGCTCTAGTCTAATAACGATGTCTTGGAGTTCTGCCACGTAGGGCTGTGTAAAACGTGCCATCTGGCCGGGTGGTCTAGAACAAGGCCTCCTCTGCCGCGTGGTAGGGATGGCGGTGGGGTGCACACCCGACACCCCCTTGGCCGGACGATGCCTCGAGACTACTAGTAGTTGGCGTTGGCATGGTAGGCGCTGATATACCGGGGCTATTATCAGTTCCACTAGTGTTACTTTCCAACGTCAATTTCTTGACGGCATTATGCAGCCCCCTCCTACACCCAGGGTTCCTTGGGTGGAGTGGGTAATTGAGAGGGCACAGGGGCCATGAGGACAAGATAGTCCCAAACAACACAAAGGATCCTGAGCTTGGGCGCGCGCTTGGGTGAGACAGCGCTTGTGGCTAAGCACGTCTTGTGCACACCGCCAAGGGCAGTAGTGGCCACACAAGGAGGAAGTATAATTGATGTCTTTACAAGTGGAAGCCGCTCAGAATACATCGGATTCCGTCTTGTCGGTAGGGTCTCCTTCTCCAAACAGAAATTTATTGCCTGGATTGCGAATTCCTTCTGGTGCAAGCAGCAAATTTCTAGGTGCCATGATAAAATTGAAGGAAGGAACCCGTCGCGTAGGCATCTTTCGCTAAGTCTTGAATTGTCCGTCCACTTTCTCATCCCAGTGGCCACCATTGAAGCCTTCCGATCCTAGGTAGGTTGAATTGATCATAGCCCACTGTCTTAGTTTTAAATACGGAGACTCGCAAGGCTAAAACCAGCGGCTAAAGGGCATCCAACTTACCTAGGTACTCAGCACCCATATCAGTATACTAAGAAATCGGATATTGGCAACTAGAGAAACGTATGATACACCAATACATCGCGAAAAGACCAACATACCACACCCGGCACCTTGTAGTATACAAGAACACGCACAACACCCACGACCACGACCACAACAGCTATACCTATACTACACACACCCATACCCATAACACAGATGCCCATATATTCATCGAGAGCACCGGCGGCTTTAGCGCGGGTGAACTCAGAATCATCCATATACCCTGCACTTTTTGCCCTGCGAGTCTCCCACATCTGGTCCCCCGGCACGTTAGGCACCATCAACGTGGTTGACTCCGGTCTCTCAGGCGCCGGGTCCCATTAGTACAGCCCGAGTGGTGCGACGGATGCGGAATAATGAGCAAGCTGACGATGAAGGCGGTCGATGTAGTGTTGTGGCCCATAAATGACCGAGCGGGCGCGGGCATGGTTGGTTCATGGATACGACACCCGGTACTTGAGACACTGTCACAAGCTTCTTATCGCGACTACTGAAGTATTAATACCAGGCCGAGGCCTTGAGAAAGCTAGAAACGTCCTCTTCCCCTGCTTGACGGCTTGGTGGCAAATGGATTGAGACTGGTGCCATAACATCGAATGATATGTGACACCCACTGACGATGTTCCTCTCCTACTCCGGGGACCCAGCTGCATATCACTTCAGTTATTTGCCAATGTCACACCTTGCACTTACATCCTTCAATGAGAGGCGTCCATAGGAACCTTTACGGGGACGTGGCTACGCATGCATGTCGGGCATGAAGGTGATGTGAATTATTAATAAGTTAGGTATTTACGGCAGCACCACATCATCTCATCTATGAGGCCCTGCAAGCAAAAGGCTTGTGAGCACTGCCAGAGGTTGTCTCGTTGATCTGAGTACTGCGTTAGTCCGATTGAACACAATGCATTTGCAGGCCATCTGAAACACTTACAATATCGACAATAGTCGAATAAGTACCGGCAACTAATGTCACCGCACCAATGACAAAGGCTAGAATGCTTCCTAGGCTGATGACGATATTCTCCTTGGAGTACCACTTGCCCTTGCAGAGCAGAGCGAACCACATGATAGCTGGGATGTAGAACGAGAAGCCGGAAACGAACAGAGCCGACGCCAGAGAGAGAAGGTCGGAAAATATCGGAATGGCCTCAGCAATGATCCAAGCGATCACGGTAAAAATCACCACCAGGATGATCCAGCTAACCCAGCCCATTGGGGTGTTAATGTACTTCAGATGCGAGTTCTTGTACATCCGGCCGTGGATGTACCTAAGGGCTACAGTCGAGTTGATCGACCCAGAGATGAAAATCACCGGGATTGCAACTCCAAAGGCAATCTTGGAGATTAGTGGTCCAGCGGATAAGAGAGCCGGAGACTGTACTGACGGGCCGATAAAGGCGTAGCAAAGAGCGCCGGTGATGGTGTAGATGGTGATCTGGATGAAGCCGGACGCCCAGATCGACTTCATATAATCGGTCGGCGTATGCATCTCGTCCATAAACGAAAGTTGCCCTATAGCGAATGAGAAGGCAAAGATTATGTTGCTGACAGCCACAAACGCCTCAGAGAAGGTTACGTCCTGCTGGGGCCAGACAGACCACTCAACCCCCGAGAGGCCGCCCTCGGACTTGTTGGCTTGGATACCTGTCGCGATGACTGTAATACCAATAGCGGCAAGGATAGAGACGAAGTCGATGTAACCGAGAATAGCAATCTCGGTGAAAGAGGGCGGGATGGCGAGAATCAGGAGGATGATGGCCGAAATCGCGGAGAAGACAATGGAGCAGACCTGGCCACCATTGATATCGAGGAGCGCGATGCTTCCGGTGAGCGCGTGAGATCCTACAACCATCACCAACTCGAGCACAAGGGCAGCTCCGAAAATTTCGTAGCCAATGCGCCCGTAGCGGCCGAAAAGGAGCCGCCCGGCTTCGGCGTAGTTGGCCACATGAGGGAAGGCCAGTTTGACCTGACCGACGAGATAGCTCGTGAAGATGGACACCAGCCCGACGGTGATGGTCAACAAGACGCCCGGAAACATGCCCAGCGTGTGGTAAGCTGAAGGCAAGCTAAGAGCGCCGAGTGCGACAGCCTCGACGACGATGACAATGGACAGGCGCTTCCACCCCAGGCGATGGAAGTGAGCGCTTCCCTGCGCCGCGATCTGCTTCAGCTGGCGGTCGTTCATCTCATCGCTCGTCTCCCCGAGCATGCTGCTCTCGTTCACGGGCCACGGGCTGCGGTCCCGGGCCTGCTGCTCAGCGTCCGGGCCATTCTTGAAGCTCTTGGTGAGACCATGGCTGGTCGTGCCGGAGATTCCGTCCGTCATGGCGAGCTAGAGGGGGGTGTGTCGGCTCTGAGGTGACGATCAGCGTCGGACGGCGTGAGGATGGTCCGGCAGAGGATTGGGAGGCACTGGGAGGTCGGCGCGAGAAGAAGCCAGCGAGCACTTGAGGACTCGGATGCACGACGCGTTCGCCCATGGCTGACTTTTAAAAGGTGATCCTGAAGACGCGAGTCAGATGGATCCAGGTCCACATGGTTCCAGGCGAGCTGGATTCATCCTTGACAAACTGGAGGTTCTCGTCAGTCTCGCCTCCCTCGGCCGGTGCTAAGCGGGCCTCCTCCACAGAATGATCTCGCCCGATAGAGAAGGTTGCCCCTCCAGTGCGCGGAGTGCATTCTGAGTTGATTACATCTAATTGTTTGGTGTCATTGTGAGAAATCGATTCCATTGATTCTATTTTCCGAGGTCCTGAATGGCCATTTTCCGGCTGTGCGTACGGGGCTCGCGATGCAGGGCGAATCATCAGGTTTTGATGTCGTAAAAGAAGCCTGGGATGTCATGTTTGAGCCGCGCCAAGGGACCCGCTTGACTAATTTTTCAAGGGTCGTCAGATCAAATACTGAGGATCTTTCAAAACCGGCTTCCTGGTCTCCAGCCTTGCAAGCGCCTCGTATTGGCTTTTTTTTTTTTTTCTGTGTAGGGGACCGCTTGGACTGATGATGCCAATGGGAGGAATAGGTGAAGCAATTACATAGTGTACTTACTACGAGTTGACATCGGTGCGTGGGTAATTTTTCGGCCTGCGATTTTGTAATTCCGGCTAGAGCTGCCAGTGCGTCTTCTGACATGAATTATTTTGGGCCTTAGGCGCAGCACGCAGAGTGCAAACAACTTGAAGTGTTCCACGAGAGGCCCCGTGCTCGTCCGGCCGCTTCGTCCCTTTAGCGACCGCAAGGGCACCGCAACTTCAAGGTCAGGGACACAGGTCGATAGGAGATATCAGATTCAATCAAGGCCTATAAAACTGGGTAACATCAATCTGGTGGGCTTTCCTACTATTGGAATAGTACTGATTGTTAACAGCATTATAAGATGCCTGCATTAGTTTATAAGAAAGGTATCCAATGTTAGAAGCAGAAACGTGGGGCGTGACGAAATCGCGGTGCTCTTGCAGTTGCTAAAGGGATGACAGGGTACGGTGAAAGCAGCTCAACTAGACGTTAGCTTGAGGCTTTGTAAGTGTCAATTCAAAATTCTAAATACAGGTGGGCCTTGATAGTATTGGAAGAAGATTACATGATGCATTGTGCATGTCTGCGGCTAGATGAACACGCAGACCAGGTCTAGGTAACATTTCCTAGCTGATACCTAGGTAGTCATCCACGGGGCACTTAATCAGCAATTGCAACTTTATGTAAGTCGGGTCGGGTGGCGGTCAACGCACACTCATAGTCGAGTGTGGAAAGTGTGAGCGCGTAAGAATTCTTTTCCTCGTGAATGTTCGATTGCAAATCCTGCCATACAAGCAATTAAGCTACCGTGTCACAGGCAAAGCAGGGGGCTATAACTTCAATGCCTCGTGCTCAGTAGTTCTGCAGGCCTTCACACCTAGATATACTAAGTTTCACACTGCTCAAGTGCCCTCAGTTCTTACAACCCAACATATATATAAGCCGCTTGCTATTATATTTGAACCGCTCAATGGTATCATTAAACAGTAAGCTAAATCTGTCCTGTATATATAACTCGGCACAGCTCGCTGCTACATACCTAGGTATGTACGCAGCATAATTTTCCTATCTAAATAAATGATTCAATATATTTTTATAATTATAACTTTTTTATTATTTATTTTAAGCATTTAAATATTAATTTTTTTTAAAATTAAATTAAATATATTTAAAAATAAAACATTTTTTTAATAAATCCTTTTATATATTAAATTATATTTATTAATAATAAATAAATAATTCTATGAACGGGCTTGTTTTAGAGTAAAGAAAAGCATATTAAGCCTATAAAGTTTTTTTTATTTGTCTGCTTATGGTTCCCTTTTTCAAACACGTCTGAGCCTAGGGAGAAAGTCTGACTATCAAGCAAGCGTTACGCAGCGGTGCAGGTTCGTCAGAGAGTATTCGCCAGGCACATTGTCCCGACATTGCCTTGATGTTGAGGTCAAGTTCTGCAACGCACCTGCCAAGGCGTTCATGAGAACTCGGCGAGATCGCCAGTGAGAAAATTCTAACGAGCCTGAGCACAAATGACAAAAGGGATCAGGCCACAAAACTGGCCTTCTCTTGAACTAGCCACAGCGAAAGCCGAATAACATGATGGAACCAGTTCAAGAAAGACTTGCCGACATGTACCCTCTGGTCGGTGGAACGGCGCCATCCAGTGTCAATCCGGAATTAAATTGCCGATCTTGCGTACTACAAGTGTACCCTAGGAGATCGTGGATTTCTTGAATAAGCCATGTAAAACCCAAGAGATCAGCAGAAAACACGATCCCGCATGTCTGGCCAGTAAAGTTTTGGGCTAATGCACAACGCACGGGGTGATCGTGGCGATATGGCTGGCCGCATGTAAATGCGGTGTATTCTCGGCCGCCCTGCACGAGTCAAGCGAAAGGGTCCCCGAGCTTGTTGACGCCCTCCTGCCCACCTTCGGCGAGCTCTCCGAGGCGCAGATCCGGGGAATTCGACCAAGCACCTAGGCACCAAGCCTTCCCAGAAACCAAGCCATTTCCTGCTCACCGACGGGTTGGATAGGTTAGGTTTTCCTGACAAAACACGTTCACCGTCCCCACCGTCCCCAGATCCCTCTGTGGAGTCAGTCTTGCGATCCGCCGCGAGGATGGCCTAACACACCTGTGATTCCGCTTCAGCCGCCTCAAGACTACCGTTGGATGCCCTGATCGAGACCCGACAATGAAAGTACCGCACGAGGAGCCGCGAGCGGCAACGATCGTCGGCGTGGGGCTGGCCATGGCATCTGTCTGCTTCTTCTCGTCATTCCTAAGTCAGTCTCTTGCGGCGAGCGCTGCCGGATGTAAAACACCAGGATACTAATGCAAGCTATCTTTACAGCCCAACTTTGGTCAGCAACGTATTCGTGGAGGCCACAGCCGTTGGGAACATGGCGTAAGATTGATCATCGAGAGGGCTTGTCTGAGAGCACGAGTGGGATGAGGAAACCTCCTGAAACTGACGTTAACTGTCATCAGTTGTCACCATGGTCTATCTGGATTCTTTTTTTTACATCGCAGTCGCTTCAGTCATGCGATTTGGTCTCGCAAATACGCAAATGACAGGTCACCGATGCAAGATCACAGACATAGTCTGCCTGACGGTGTACCTCAGCACCAAAGTACGTCGTTGACATCCCCTGAGGCCCCCGTAGGTCAAGGACTGCTCAGCTGACATGTCCTAGTTGGTTTGTGACACTGTCATGTCGTCAAAAATCTCATCTATGTGACTAATGCGTCGCAGGTCATCTATTTCTTCATGGTTGAGAGAGCGGTACATGACTTCATCCTCACCTGTCGATAGCTGCTCACATCCAGTGATTTTGAATCCATACTAACATGATTCTCCCAGTGTGCAATAAATGGATGCTCAAAACCGCGCCTCGACTCCAAGTCTTGGCTTCTCAACATGATGGGAATGACTGGTAGGTGCCTCGGATACGGAAGAGTGTTCAGATTGCTCACAATTCTAGCTTCTTATATTCTCATTCTCATCTTCGAATTCTTACAGTACGTACCAGTACCAGTACCAGTCCATGATTGCTTTGGCTTCTCGCCTCAAGTATTTGTTGACTCAAACATGACACAGCCGCTTCACGACAGTTGAATCCGGTGTCTGCATTGTCAATGGGAAATTAGAAGCGCTGATTGGTATCATATTATGGGACATCGGCGCCAAGGTGAGCTGCTCCTGCAGGAATTCCCCACTGGTAACCCATCTTCAATGTTGTCAGTGCGGGTGCTAATGGGCATCATAGGTCTATTGTTCCTCGCTCTTCTTGAAGCCTCTCTGGAGTAGGCCTCCCACAATGAACAATGGTACGCTCGTCCCACTGCGCAGCAAAGCTGACAGTACTACAGACTGGTTCTTCCTCCGACGCTCTGTACCAAGCCCGATGGTCCGCCGCACAGCGATGCGGTTCTTAGTGGGACTGGTCGTCCTTCTTGCAGCCGCGATTGTGTCAGTGACAGACATACCCAGCCACCCCCTCTCCTCTGCCAGTATCAAATCTCCAATGCTCGAGCCGTGGCTGAAATAGACCTCCAGGAACGCCTCGGTCCTTTCTGTGATTCACGGCGAGCCCATGTGGATCTGTATCTTGTCTTGCACTTGTGACAGTAGGTCCCCCGTTTCATGCAGCGGTGTCTTCGAACACATTAAAGACGATAAGTTGATGTGCAATTGTCGCAGTTCTGTTCGCATCGGCCGTGATACACTGGATTACCCTAAACGACCAAGCCGAGATGACAACGCCCCCACTTGTAATATCCAACGTGGAATATGCCGTCGACAACAGCCACCCGAGTGCAAGGTCGCGCAGGAACACCATGTCCGGACAGTCACCACCCGAGTGGCTACGGCCCAGCCACCTGCAAACACCAGCCAGTGGCCAATCGCTGATAGGCATGCTGAGCGGCGATGACGACAAGGAGTTGCGTTTCGCCCACCACCGCAGCCTGCTGGAGATCGAGAGGCGCTCCAGCAAGGGAGGACCCATATGTGCAGGACTAGCAATGGGAGGACGCGCATCGAATTCAAGCCCAGCAGCAGAGGATTTGATCGAATGTGAGAGGGCAGAGGCGATGGTGGCGGCGTGGAACGCCATGGCGGAGAACCGCGGCTCCAGCTCGAAGGCGAGGGCGGGCTGTGGCGACACCGACAAGGGCAAGGGACCAGCAGTAGCGGTCGACCGGCTTGATGACACCACACATCCAAGCAGTGCGAGCGACACATGCTCGCTGTCTAGGCCTGTCGGGAACGAGACAGCCAAAGCTTGGGGGAAACGAGTAGAGACACAATCGTCTGTGAAGAGAGCGCTCCAGCACGTCAAGGATGGCGTGCGGGCGCGCAGTGATGGAACAGCGAAGCAGCAGCCACGTCTATGAAGACTACCTATGGGCTCCCCTCACATTTGTTCTGGCTTCTATTCGACCAGCCCGACCTTGCTCAACTCGCATAGCAATTGGCCACCTTCTATCATAGATCCCAACCGTCCTAACGTCCCCGGCCGACTTTCGGCGCACCTCTCTAAACAAATACCCTAAATTCAAACCCTATTATTAAGTTCAATATATATTTAAAGATTAGCCAAGACCCAGGCCAAGGATAAGAGAAACAGAGGATTCTTTTCCTAATTATGGAATTGTTCGCTGGAATTGGTGGCTTCAACCCAGCGGCGACCAAGATTGGCGGTACCTGTGCCTACGCCAACGAGAATGACCGTGAATGCGTCGCCACATACGAAAGGAACCACTGTAGAGGCGGTCCCGTCATCTCAAAAGTCGACAGCCGTGACATCAGAAGGGTCACTCGAAGCGATTCCGCTGGAATGCTTCCTGTAGCTGACCTCCTTTGCCCGGGTTCCTATGTCAAAGTTTCAGCAAGCAGGGGGAGAAGCACTTGAGCAGGGCCTGGATGATGAAAAGAACGGGTTCCTTGTCTACCAGATCATCAAGGTGCTCATCCTCAAGCAGACTGGCTTGGTTGGTGCTGTTGGAGAATGTCGCGGGCTTCATCAAGAATAAGGATCTCGAGGGCCTAAAAACTTTGGAGCAAGAGTTCGAAGGGGCTGGCCAACTACTACATGCCATGCCGTCATGGCATGTTTACCATGCAGGTGACTTCGGCCTGGCACAGAATAGAGAGTTATGCTTCATGGTGGCAATCCGCAAGGACCTTGCCCCTTGAGTCCCGTTTAATTGCAAGTCTTACTGGCAAAAGCTGCGGTGGAAAGCAAGCCCGTCAATCCCGCTACCACATCGCATGGACAGCTTAGTGAACCACAGCTTGTGAGAACTGACATTGATCTATAAAGTCAAGGTCCCAACCGAATGCAGGAAATATCCTGCTTCAACAGACTTTCTCGACCCTCCAACTCCACTCAAGAATACAGATCAGTATGAAGAAATCGACGGCGTGTTGCTGCCGATATGGTCCATCAAAGGGCAGAAGGCAAGACCGAAATGGGAGACGGGGATAGGCCCCACGGGCCTTGAGAAAGTCGTGATATGGGTTTGTGAAGGTCAGAAGATGCTTTTTAAGGCTGGCAGGACGATCTAATACTGACGCAGATAAATACCACAATTACTTAGTCTAGGTAGTATTAAGAAATTAAAATTTTTTTTGAACTGATTTCAACCTTGCTAAAAAGCCACCCCTCCAAACGGCAGACCCCCTCGCCTCCTGCCACAATCGGATTCGCTATCTGAATCACTGCTAACGTACCCGTGCCCGCCAAAGTAAGTAGGGAATCCCATGGGCATCGCCATCGGCATTGCCATGGGCATGGGCATGGGCATGGGCACCGGCACCGGCCCAAAGGGACCCCCAGGCATGCCGCCGCTGCCACCGCCAGCCCTCCGCTTCTGATAGTGGCGATCACAGTAACCCGACGTCGAGCTCCTCCTCCTCGGCTGCCGGGTTGCCTCCTTGGCGCACCCACGGTGGCAGCACTCGTGCCTCGTGCAGAACGAGCTCCCGACCAGCTCGGCGACGCGCTCGACGCACCTACCGCCGTCCCCGGCGCACGCGTGCGCCGCGCAGTAACTCGACATCAGGAGGGAATCCCCTCCGGAGAAGCCGGCGCCGAGCAGCAGGCCTGCGCTGAGAGACCCGGATGCCAGGTCCAGGCCGGCCATGGCGTTCTTGCGCAGCTGGTGGCATGCCACCACTGTGCACTTGTGCGCCTCGCAGTACTGCAACGATGCGAGGCTGCGCTGGTTGCGGCATCTGCCCAGCTCGCAAGAGTGGTCCCTGCAGTAGCTTTGGCTCTTCTCGACCCGATTCCCACAGCGACTGCCGCCGAGGTTGGTCGCAGGGCACTGCGTCTTGTGGTCTGGTGCCCACGGCGTTAACTCGCCAGCACACTCTCTCGGAAGAAGGGCACGCAGGACTCACGGTTCTCACACGTAGGGTACTTGACGTCCCCCTCAGGCGCCTTCTCGATGAATATGTACTCCTTGCAGCCCTGTTCACGGCAAAGACGATGATCATCGCACCTGTTCTTGCCCACGGCAGCAGGCTTGAGGCAATGGTCCACCCAGCAGGTGTGCAGCGCGCAGTGCTCACTCCCCGGGGCTCTCTGGTCCCTCCGCTCGAAACACCTGTCCGTCTTGCACTGGTGGTCCATGCAGAACCGCCCAGCCCCCATGTCATGCTTTCCGTTCCCGCACATGGGCTCCATGCAGATGTGGTCCCTGCAATGCTGTTTGTTGCCCGGCGCCCGGTCGCTCTGGCACGATGCCTCCTGGCAGTAGTGGAGGCCACACCACCTGACCATCGCTCCCGTGTCCCGCGTGTGGCAGCGCGCCGAGCAGCCCTCCCTGGCGCAGCGCCGGTGGTTATCGCAGCTGCCGTCTCCCTTCTCGCCCCTGCCGGCGACCTCGGCCGTGCACGTCTGCGCCTCGCATGTGTGTGTCTCGCAGAACAGGGACCCGTCGTCGACTAGCCTTGGTCTGTCGCACGAGTTGTGCGGCGCCGCGAGGCAGCAGTGCCGCGTGCAGTAGTAGCCCTTGCTGCCTTCGTGCTTGCCATTCTCGCAGTGCGGGTATCTGCAGCCGTCTGGTGCTCCGATGTGGCGGTCAGTCAGCAACGGCTCAACAGGAAGGGCGGTATCGGTTTGAAGATGAACCCACGGTCGTTGCAGTACTTGTACCTCTCCGGATTACCGTCCTTGACGCTCTTCATGCAGCTGAATCCGTCAGGGCTCGTGGCCTGGCACCGGAGATCTGATCGCCATGAGCACAAAGCCGCCATCGATGCCGGGACAAGGGACAGGGGACAGCACGAGACTTACGCGTGTCGCAGTACTGCCAATTCGGGTTCCTTCCGTTCCTCTGCTCCTGACAGACTGTTGAGCCGATGATCTTCTGGCAGTGGTGCTTCTGGCAGAACGGCAGGTCAACCCTCTTTCCAAATAAGGTCACTTTTCCAATGGGGTCTCGGCATGCGCGGCATCTGCGATGAGTCTTGCTGCGTCTGCTCCCTCTTCTGTGCCGGTGGCCATGAGGACCGCCGCCCAACAGCATCATGTCCCACATCGTGGTCCTTTCGATCTCTGAATGTAGGTCAAATGCTGTCTCGTTGTGAATTTTGGGCCAATCCTTCGGAAGAGATGCCGGGAACGGACTGCATGTGGATGGCCCGATCGATCAGTTCTTGTAGGCATGCATTCAGAGCTGTACTTCATTGTCGGTGTCTCTTTGGGAGCTTGTGACCTGCGAGCTTTGGCCTCACCCCTGTTACAAACATGGCTGAGTCGTCGTCAAGACGGGTAGGGCTTAATGATTGAAACCCTCAGGCAAGGTTGCAAGAAACAAGAAAGCCGAGACTCGCCCAGCAACATTTGCTGGTGATCCAGATCAAACTGCAGATATGGAGACCAGAGTCATCCAAATCGACACAGAGCAGCAGGGGGTTTTCATACCATGCCGCTCTGACCCATACCAGTAGGGCGAAATATCAAACCGCAAATGTTGACACTGCTTGGCTTCGAAGGAAATGGGCAAATCTGCTGTATCGTATCTGGAAAGTAGCAGTGAGTCGCCTGGTTACCCAGAGACCTGAGGGACCTGCCCCAGCATGTTTCTTTTGAATTAGACCCATCTTGCAGGCAACTGAGCGCTTCTGTAGGCAGGCCTTGGGGTGCGCGCGAACCAGAGGCAACATCTCATAGTGTATGATGGCTCAAATGCCGATAAATGATGGCAAATCAGCCATGATGCACGTGGAATCAGGCCGACACCAATGGGCGTGACGTAGAGCACAATAGACCTTGTTTTGGAACACCCGCCCAGGCTCTTTACAGACATGAGCCAAACCGGACGCGCAGCCTGAAGGGAGAGAGACACGGAAGCCGTGGAAAGGCAAGCAAATAAACGGTACCAGGTCTGCCCTGCGGGGCGCAAATTATTCTCGCAGACATCTGAAGTCATGTCAAACCATTTGAGTCATAGAACTGAGCTTGATCCAATACAACATGCTACACACCTCATTCTTATAAACGCCCTGGACTGTAATCATGGTATCATCGGGAGCAAACAACGGATTGGGTGGCTGCGGGACCGGAGCAGATTACGGATGGGAATCAGAGGGTTGCCCGGTCTTGTTTGCCACAAAGTCCTTCGCCACCGGGCCTCGTCTCGACCTCGTTTCGTCTTTTCCGCCGTCCGATGATCGCTTGCGGTCGCGACGCCCAGTTTACGTGCATGCCTGGGTTCCTGTGGGATAGATGCATGCTGGGCCGTATCCACTAGGCATTCTTCAACGCCGCCAGTAAAGAGTTCTTCAGGTGCTCGTCGTCAGCAGTGCTGCCTCCATCTCCGGCCTGCGGCTGGATCTCCGCTGTCGCAGTTGTTGTAGCTGGCTGTGCCGTCTGCGCAGCTGGTCGAACAGTTGCATGTGTATGCTTGGGTGCTTCATCGGAGCCAGCAGGTTGTGAAGATGTGACAGGCTGTGCCGGAAGCTTCTGTGCCGGTAGTGAAGGAGACGCGGCTAATGATGCTACAGTGGGCGTCAAAGGCGAAGGAGTCGGGGTGGGGGGCGCAGGCATAGTTGTCGGCACGCCCTTGGGCACTGGGCTCTGATTTTGAGGTTGGCTCTGGGATTGGCCGTGGGGCTGGCCTTGCGGCTGGCTTTGCGGCTGAGGCTGGTGTTGCTGTCGGCCGGCTGATGCAGTACGACCCGGGGCTGAAGCAGGGGCGGCTGTCACCGGTAGCCCTGCTGCACCTGCGACTGCAGGTCGTGAAGCCGCAGGCGCCGAGACAGGAGCAGGTGACCGTGTTTGGTACTGCGGCACAGGGGCAGGCACAGGTCGGGGGGGTAAAGCCACTGCTGACGGCCTCTGCGGCTGCGGTTGTGCATACTGTTGGGGTTGCTGCTGGGGCGTTGGTTGTGTGTTCTGTTGCGCTGGTCTCCGCTGTTGGGAGTTATACTGAGGGTTTGTTGGTGGGACTGCTTGCTGCAACTGTCTCTGCTGGTGCATAGGAGCAGGAGCAATGCTCTGGTGATGGGGGGACGGTTGGGCCGCTGATCGGGCCGTAGGGGCTTCTTGTTTCTGGTGCGAATGGGCGGTCTGTGGCGGCGCAGGAGCGGTATGCTGTAATTGCTGAGGTCGATGCTGCTGTTGGTGATTCTGCTGGTACAATTGTTGTTGGTAACTTGAATGTGGCTGGTAGTGCTGCCCGCCCGGAACACCTGCAGCAGAAGAATGCGAGCTCGGCGTGGCCTGGTTCAGTCTGGCCGGTGCAGCAGCTGGCTGGCCCTGAGCTGAGGTGGTGGCACCATTTGTAGCACCGTTCGAATAAGAAGGCGCATAACTGCCCTGCATCCCACTGCTCGTGTTCACGGTGCCTTGACGTGCCTGTTCCTCTGCTTCCTTCCTGGCCGCCTGGCCGGGAGCACGGGTCTTGAGCTCCCCAGTCACACACTGCAAGTAGTACGGCATCTCGGAGTTGGTCTTGAGAAAGAACAACTTCAGGTTGCGCGCCTTGTCCTTCAGCTGCACCTGGGTCCGGTCTTTTAAGATATCTGACAACGTTCCATTGAGCCCAAACAACTGCAGAATTTGGCTCCAATGTGGTCCCTTGACCATGTCGAGGCCTTGCATCAACGCCTTCTCCTCTTCGGGTGTCCAGGGCCTCCTGGTGGAGTGTAAGCCTTCTCTGCGAACATGTGCTGTTGACGATTTAGCGACCGCGGCTTGTCGCGCCCGTTCATACAGCACTGCGGTAGGCAGTGATTGCGTGGGTGGTAGGTTCGAGCCGTCAGCTGTTCCGCCCGAGGCTTGCCCATAGCTATTAACATCGATTGGCGCCAGCTTCTCGGCGATTAGCGACGCGAGGCCCGTTGCCTCGTAGCCAGAGTCCAGGTCGGCTCCATTGGGTCGCCTCTGCCCGGGAAATGCACCAGTGTATGTCGAAGGCGGCTGGACACCTTCCAAGAGCAACGCCTCTTCCTCCCCAGGCTCATTCGGTATCTCAAAGCCATGCCCCTCTGCATAGTCCACAATGGACTCAAAGTTTGATCGGATGAACGCGCTAAGGTTATCCAGAAAAGTCGCAAACTGATATTTGGCCTCGAGTTGTCCTGATTGCTATCAGTTAATCAGGCACCGAAGCTCGGGAAGAATAGACTTACGTCTCTTCTCTTTGTCGTGCCCCACCGCCTTGAGAAGGTTGCGCCTCTCTGTGAATGGCCGTACGAAGTCGTCCTCGTTTATGCCCGAGATGTTGAGGTCAGACTCTCTGTAGTATGCCCTCAGCTTTCCTTCCAGCTCTTTAGGAAAGAACTTGTCCATCAGACTGTTCCTCGTGGATTCTTTATCCTCCATCACATTGGCGTAGGCCAGAAAGCTCTGTGTTTTCTGGTCGAGGTAAAGAGCGGAGATGTCCTCCGTGATCATGCCGTTCTCAGGGATCATGATGTTCAAGAAGTAGTCGTGAGCCGTGGCCATGGTTGGCCCGCCCGGGCCATAGAAACTCGCGCACATGTTGGCCAGGTTCGCCATCTGGATTGTCTCACGGTCGCCAGGGTCGTGGATGTCGAGGTCATCGGCATTGAGGAAGGCCGTGGAATCCGTGAATAGCTTCAGGGTCGCCATAAATGTGGCCCTCAGGGCAACATAGACCTTGCCGCCCTCGGTCCGTGCATCTCGAATAATCTTGTCCGTGACTTCAGACGGCTGCTGAAAGAGTGCCAGTAGTATCTGGACAGCCTGGGAACGGCGTTAGAGAAGCGCGGTCGCCCACCTGCTGTGGCTATGGGCACTTACGAGGCTCCCCAGTATCGGCAGGGCCATGGACCGCGAGAAGTACGTTGGGGTCTCTATGAACTTCATCTTCTCGAGCCGCCGACGCGGCGGCGGGAGGGGCGGGGGCGAAGCTAGGTTGTCAATGTCCATGCCATCGTATGTTGCCGCCGCGGCCTTGGCGTCATTAACGGCACCCAACGCATTTGCCAGCATCGACTCCAAGTCCCAGCTAGGCACCCCATCGCCATTTGCATTCGCTTCTGCGTTAATTCCTGCGCTGGCTTCCACGCCCGCTGCTGCGTCTTGTTTGGAGTCGCCGACCGTCTGGATGCCGTTCTCTGGAACATCATGTTCCGTCTTCTGCTTCTTGTCGGCGCTAGGTTCTCGGTCAGATTCAGGTGTCCTTGATCGCTTCGCAGGGGTCACAGAGTCCGTAGGCGGAGCGGCAGCAGGCGTAGCCAGAGAGATTGGTGTAGGGGCAGCCGGGGCTGGACCTGGAGGAGGCGCGACCGCGGGGATCTTGGAGACGATCGCACCGGCTACGGCAGTTGTAATCGCGGGGACTGCTTCTTGCCCGGGTGCCGACACATCGGGAGGACCATCGGTATCGGACTTGATGGGCTTGTTCGAGGCCGGGCTCTGTGAAGAGTCGCCGGGTTGGCCGCCAAGGTCCCTCTTGGATATGGCCTCAAGTTGTGGAGGAGCCTCCTCGGTTTTGACCGGGGGCGTCGTCGATTTTACAGCGGGATTGGGCTCATTCTCAGGAGTGTCTGTAATCGTGGCAGGTTAGGTCTTGGGCACACAAGAAGCACGGCGGTCTCCTGCGCCTAAGGCGATGACAATCGCAGACGCGAATCGCCACGACGACAGAGGGGTTTATGGTCTGCAGCCACTCACCGCTCTTGGGCTGCGTCGCTAAGGCTGAGGCCGGCGACGCACTCCCTGCAGCGTCCGCCATCTCTTGTACACCTCGTAAACCATCCAGGAGACTATTGCGGGAGACAGCGATAGTCTTGGGCGGTTGCGAGCCTGGGCGTGGAAGTTGCGCAAAGCGTCGCGAGGATGGCTGGCTGGTCGGCAGAAAACATTCAATCTGCCCAGAAATGCGACGGGGAAGCATGGGAGTGCCCACAAATCTCCTCACCACCTTCCCAGACTAGACACAATGGCTAGCTCTACAAGTAGCCTCGAATCGAGGACCGTGCTGCAAGGCCACCTAGGTACCGTCCGGGGTGCCTCATTCAGGATTGCCTCATTCAATGAAAAATTAAATCCCAAATCCATGGAAATCCTCACAAACAAGAGTTCAGCGATAATTGTACGCAATTTCCCGGCCGGTTCCACGCAACTGCCACTCAAATCCAGTGTTTCGTTTCAACAAGAACAGGAAAAATGAAATGAATATTCAGGTCTATACAACGCGTGCAGGTTTGCAGTGCTGCGTCCGGCGCTTTTCACCACTCTTTTGTCTACAACCATCAAGTCCCAAGCCTTTTAGGAGCTCAGGAGAAAATTTGAGAAGGGAAAAAAGCCAGGAAAAGTCAGAGCATGCAGCACCAGGTATTCGCTGGTCGTCAACGACACAACATTGAACTACTCATCCAGCGATCGATCACAGACGAGATCCAGTATTTTGCTGTGTCTATGGCCGTATGTACTGTAAGGACACAAATTTCTCATGAAATTCCTGTGAAATCCATCATGAAGCCGATAGTCACTTAAGTTTGCTGCTTAGCTGCTTGTTGTCTCTGATGATACACGTCAGCTATGTGGAATTCAGAGCCGAGGTGTACCTGGGGAGATATTTGGTCTCGTTCTTAATCCAGGCACAACTCTTTTCTTTTTCCTTTTTCATTTTTAAAAATAAGGACTCGAGCGGTCTCCTCACACAGTCGTAAACGCTCAAGAACCCAGCATTCAATAATAAATATAATGCCGATAACAGTAGGTTACAAAAAAACAGGTCGTCACTAAGGAAATAGCGACAGCCTCGTAACGAGGCTAGTTGAGACCAGCTTCGAGCCGCGCGAAGACTAGGACCGTTAACACGAGCAGCCCAAGGTCAACACTCTAGCGAAGAGTCGAATAAAGGAAAGGACAGTACGTATTCATGGCAGGACCTCTCTTAAGTCCTGTCTGTCTTTATAGCCAACCCTGCATCAGTGGAATTAATAGCAGTGTCGAGTAAACGGATCGATAGGTCTTGTTAACTAACTAGCATTATAATACAAAGTTTGGAATCCAGAACATAGCAGGGGAAGTTTCGTATATCACACATTCCGACTAAGGATACTTAGTTGGTTTTGTTTTTAATCCGGATATATCTCTCTCTTTTTTTTTAAAAAAAAAATCAAAATGCAAGCGGTCCCTTTATATAGTTATAAACACTTAAAAACCTAGCATTTAATAATACATATAATGCTAATAATAATAAGTTATAAAAAAAACAGGTTTATTATTATTAAAAAATAGCAATAGCTTTATAATAATGTGACGATTATAGCTGGTTCTTAGCTGATAAAACTTAGTAAGCGGGTTTATGTTTAAGGGGCGTTTAAGGTGGAATTGTTTTAAATAATGTAATAATAGTAATTAAAAGCTATTAAAGCTATTTTAAATAAATACTTAAATTAATTATTAAAAAGCTATTTTAAGCTATATTATTTAGCAATAATAAGTATAAGTTTATATAATTTATTTTTTTAGCTAAAAGTAATAAAAATGTTAAATTAACTAAATTACTTTAAAGAAATATTATTATTTTAATTATTTTAATTATTTTAATTATTTTAATTATTTTAATTA
>LJJS01001351.1:623-13325 GCA_001447215.1 Diaporthe aspalathi
ACAGCGCCGCCGCCACAGTCGCAGAGCAGGGAATTCGCTATATCTTTAACATTCTTAAAAACAAGCAAATATTCTCAGGAATCCCAGTTAAGTACATATTAAATAAGCACCTCCTCTTTAATTTTAGTTAATCTCTTATTATTAGGGTAGGTATTACATTGTGCAGTTTAGCCGGCTATTTTGTAAGTAAAGGTAAAGTAAGGGATATTATATTTCTTAGCTGCGCGTCAAATGCTTAGTTTTGGATCGGATTTAATAGCTTAGATAATAAACTAAATATCGCTTTTTTTTGTTTTGTTTATTATAAGATATAGCGCGAAAAAACGCGTTGGAAAGATAAATGGGTATAGTTAATAAGAAAGTAACCCGCTCGCTGGGGTGGCCCGCTCGTTAGTGCTTAACGTTATTATAATATTTAAAAGTTAAATATTAATATATAAAAAAATAAATTTATAATATTTATTTATTATATATTAATTAAATATTATTAAGCTTTTTTAAATTTATTTAAGTTTTTATATATAGATTTTATATATAAAATTATTATATATATATATAATATAATTATATATATAATATAATTATATATATAATATAATTATATTAATATTAATTAAAATTTATATATATATATTAAATTATTATATTTTTAAATTTTATAAATTTAACAAAAATAAAAAAAATAAATATAAAACAATTTAAATTATAAAATATTTTTTAAAACTAGCTAAATAAAAAAAAGTTTTATATAATATAATATAATTTAAAATCGTTTTTAAAAATTTTAATATATTAATTAAAAAAAAATAAAAAAAAATAAAAACTCTTTTTATAAAAAAGCTTATAAAAGCTAAATATAATTATAAAAAAGCTAAAATTAGCAACCCGGGAATTAGCTTTAAAATTATATTTGTTATATAAAAAGCTTTTTAATAAAGGTTTTAATAGTATAAAATAAAATAATAAAAATAAATAATAAAATAAATATAATTTAATATAAATATAATATTAAAAGAATAATAACTTTTTAATAATATTTATATTAAAATAGATATTTAAATTAAATTAATAAAATAATTTTAATTTAATAGAAATATATTTAATAAAAATAATATTAAGGTTTTAATATTATTTACAATTTAATAACTATATTTAATTAATATAATATAAAACATTTTTTTAATTTATAATTTAATAATAATTATAAAAATATAATAAATTATTAAATAATCTTAAATATATTATATAAATTATTTAATTTATAAGAATTAAATAATAAATTAATATAAAACTTTTAATAAAAAATAAAAAATAATTACTTATATATTTTTTAATTTTATAAAATATAATTTAATATAATATTATTATATTATAAAATTTAAAAGTATATCTATAATTTAATTATAAATATAAATATAAACTTAAACTATTTTTTAAATTATATAATAATAATAAATAAAAGTAATAATTTAATAATAAGCTAAATTAATATAAGTAATAAGGGAAAGTTTTTATTATATAAATTTAATATAAAGTTTTATTTAAATAATAGTTAAAATAAAAATTATTAATTATATTAAAATTATAATAGGTTTTTTTATAATAAGTAAGCTGGCTGAGCTTAAAATAATAATTAATTTAAAAGCTTTAAGAAAAGTTAAATTTGTAATTTTTATATATTTTTTAAAAACATATTAAAAACCATTTAATATATTAAATTATTATATTTTAAATATTATAATTATTTAATAGTAATATATTAAGTTATAAATATAAAATAATTATATATATTTAATATTTAATATATTATTTTATTAATATGCTTTTTTTATATTATATTTATAATTTTTAAAATATTATATATTTGTTTAAATAAATATATTTTAATATAAATATTTAATATTTATAAAATAATATTAAAATAATATTTTTTAATTTAATTAATAATAAAAATAAGTTTTTAATAATTATTAAATTAAATATATATATTAATATTATATTTAAAAATAAATAATTTAATTTATTATTATATTTTTATATTTAATATATTATATAAATAGTTTTTTAAGCTATAGGCTATAAGTATTACTATTTTATTATAATACTTATATTTTAAAACAAAACACATTACAGCATCCAACTTACTGCACAAACCCAAGTTTCCCAGCCATATCATGTTACTTGCCACACACCCCATGCGTCGTAAATCGACCTCTCTCCCGCCATCCACAACTGCAACTCCTCGCCGTAAGTATGGCTTTCGGGAGCCATGTCGGGAAACTCAAAAGGGTTCCAAAAGCCTTCGATGTCAAAGGGCATGGCAAGGTTTGCCTCAAGAATCTCCTCGCTCATGACAGGGCAAGCCCCGGCCCCCACAGTCTCGCTGCCATCCAGGCTCACCACACCAGAGGCCCAGTCCATCTCATCCTCGTTCGTGGCGGCTTGCTCCTTGAACCGCAGGGGACGAATCCGCTTAACGAGTTCCGTCAGATCGTTGAGCACGCCGAGGCAGTCCGAAGCATAGCCTGTCGGCCCAGATGCGATGCCCATATCGCCAGTCCTGCCGCTGTCGGACGGACGCTCTGTCTGCGCCTCCTTCTCAAAGGTGGTTCGTGCAAATCGCAGCAAGTATGCATCCGATGTATGAAACGAGGTGAAGACCATCTGATACAGGAGAATTACCACCGCAGCGTTGAAAATGTGGTGCAGGTCTATCATGATCGCCTTGCCGGGCGCTGCCTCCCCCTGGGTGCACCGCATTAGAATATGCCGTCCTAAGCGCAGATTACGTCGTGCAACATTGGCACACTCTAGAATGAAGGTGATGTGCTCATGATCATAAATGTCTCGCGGCACCTTGATTAGGTCCCCGCCAATGTAAGATTTCACGGCGAGGAAGAAGAGCGGGCGGAGAGTCAGGATCATCAACTGACGTGACACTGTCAGATTCCTGCACTTTGATTGACGGGCCATGAACCTCTGAGCGTATCAAACAAATGTAGCTCACCTGATGGCACTTCATGTGTAAGGTGCACAATGCTCTGTCGGCATATACCGTCGCATTGGCATCACGGTATACGATATCGAAAGGTGACTCTGCTTGGAGATCCAACGGCATTTGAAGCGCTGCTGGAAGGTTTTTGCGCCAGTTTTCCAACATGTTCAAGGGCTGTTGGATTTGAGCCCTTAGATCTTGGTCGGCCGGGACGGTCGGTGCAACGGAGTATGTGTTCGAAACGATGTAGCCGGCGATCCTCGCCAGCTGGATGTGTGCCAGCAGGCCAGCACGAGGGGGTAAGGGCCTGCAGGACATTTTTTTCAATTAGTAGCAACCTGGTGTGGGACTGTTCCTACTCACAGCACATCCCGGGGTTCGCGGAGCTGGAAGGCTTCTTCCGGGTACACAGGCGGTCGCCCCATCAGGCAACTTGCGTCTCTCGTCAGGCAGAAGAGAGTCCATACTATACGAACATCCTTCTCGCCCCCCGATAGGCCTTTCAACCCGCCGAACATGCAACATATGCTCATAGCGTGAGACAAATAGTTGTACGAATTGTCCCTCCGATTGACTTCCGCCATGTACATTGCCATGAGAGCCAACGCGGGGACATCTCGAATGCTGTAGCGTGAGATGTCCCATGGGTCCCCAAGGATCTCGCGAGCCGCCGCGAGGAACATTTCTCCCAACGGCCCTTTTTCCGTAGACTTGGCAGCTGTCGGAGAGAAGATTGTCCCCAGCGCGAAGGCAGCATTGTAGAGGGCCAGGTCCCGACCTTGCGCACTCTTCCAACCCTGCAACGAGAAGTCACCGAAGTAATAGATGCCCCCGCATGCCCAATGTCCCATGCAGTTCTGCACATATTTGTTGACTTGAGAAAACAATCCTTGAGCTTCAGAGTCGCTAAGCTGGACGAACGAGCTGGGGTTGTTGAGCGTGGGTATATGTAGCAGGCGTGAATCAGATGTCTGATATTGCCCACGAGAGGCAAGGAACGAGAATCCGGGAGTCGCCTCAGTGGGTGTTTCATTGTATCCGAGGGCAGTCCCCAACGTGTGCATAAACTTCTTGAGGTGGTCAAGGAATGTGGCGCCCGAGGTTCCACCAAGCCATCGCTTGGTCCCATCGTGGTCTTGGAGCAAAGAACCCTCCGTAGGTGCCGCATCGGCATCGGCGGCAACTCTCCTCGGCGGTCGGTTTCGATCCTGCTGATAAGTGGTACTTTGAGGAGATGAGCTCAAGGTCGAGCTCGACGCAGTGGGCGACATGTTCTGTCGCTCATCATCACCAGCAGATGCCGTACCAAGCGTCGAGTCAACGACGCGTTGCAGCTGGGCTTGCAGCTTCGTGCGCGCACACGAGTCGGGCACCTCCACTATGGCTTGCTCCAGCGTCTGCTGTAACGTGTCTTTCGCAGCGCGGAGATTCTCCCACTCTATGAGTGGGACGTGGACTTTTTTGCCCCATGGGGGGTAAAGACATTCTCGGCCACTCGCAAGGCATTGCTCACAAGGCACTGAACCCGAACACTTGATGCGTTTTAGATTGCATGGCGTGCACCTAGAGGCGCCGTATTAGTACGCGCGCATCAGCCCGGAAGTATATTCTTCTTCTTCGCCTTTTAACCGAAGAATAAATCCGCATGAATCTGCAAGAAAACCGCAGTCTGCGGTTCCCAGCGGACGGCATGGAGGCGATGGTGGTGGTAGGCAAGGACAGAGAGATCGAAATTGATACTCACGCCCTCAGTACGCGTTTTCTTTCCTCCCCTTGGACGTGTATCCTGCGGGGGTTCACGGGCAGTCGGCCGTCCTGCCTGAGCACATTCGATGTTCCAGCAGCCGGAGGAGCAGGAGCGTGCATGTCGAAGGGTGACTGTGGTTGTCTGAGCCAGTTTTATCTCAATCGGAGCGTCGGGGTTGCGCCAAAGACGAATGCCGAGTGGTGGGTTGCCACGGGGCACATAGGATTCCGACTGCCAGGGAGATCATTGAAGCGAATCCAGTGCGTCCGCGATGGAGATTCTTATATGAGCAAGAAGCAATCACTAGATGCAGTCTGCAGCAATGTTCGAAGCGTCTTCCGGACCTATTTCCTCCCGTGCTGTGCGAGCAAGGCTCGGCTGTTGTTGCAGTCTGTGGATGGTCCAAAGGCCAGCTCGGCGACTTCTCGTCCCCCCCCAAGTGTTCCCTGGCGAGCACCTGATCCGGCCCTCCTGTTGGGCAGCTTCGTTCCCCGGGGATGCGACCGCTGCCGCTGCCGCTGCCGCTGCCCCTGCCCCCAGCGCTGCTGTCGTGACCAAGGACGACGGTTGCCCGAATTGTGGGGCGGTCTGGTTGGTTGGACGGGCTACGCTGCGATCAAAAGCATTGGAAGTCAGGCAATGTAGTCTCTCTGGACATCGATGCAATCACGCCGTCTTCGTGCTGTTCCAAGGAACAGGATGCGTTCATGTGCTCCCCAAGGAGCTAACTTGCCCAGGGCTGACAAAAGCCGCTGGCAAAAGGCAGCGCGATCGCTTGGTCTCTCTGGTCATTCTAGGGCCTATGGCAGGGAACAATGTCAGGGTGGGTGGGGCTTGGCTTGATCGTGGGCCTCACCCCGCATCTGCCTGCACCCAGAATTGCAGTTGATGCTGGCAGGTGACTGGCAGAAAGCCTGAGAGCCTGAACAAAGCAGCCGGGCGTGTTGCGGCGTGGCGATCTTGCGGCCGCTAGGTGCTGTGGCCATGCGAGGGGCGGTCTCACTGGGGTTACACAGGCTGTCTACACACGGTATCCTGCTCGCAGAGTGTGGAACCGAGGACGCCAAACAAGCCGGGGTGTCCTACGGACTGTCCAGCCTTGTCTAGTTCATCAGATCGCAGACTGATAGATCCCGTTGCTTTTTAGATCTCGAAGGGCGCGCGAGATCACAGTCATCCTGTAAATCTCGAGAGGCCGAGTTGGGTGCCTGGCTGGTGTAGACGCTGCAATGCGGGAATGTGTACAGGCGCGTGGAGGTAGGTATCGTGCCAGCGATGCGAGAAAGAGACTCGTCGGGCTAGAGTCGGTTCGGTATGCAGCCTCTTCCTAATGGGTAAGCACTGTAGCTCCAGTCTCGTCCCGACATGCTGCTGCACATGGCCGAACCCTCGCGAGCCACCTCCTTTCAGATATCCTGGAAGAATCTTTCCTCTTCAGTGCCCAACGTCTCAGAGTACCTCGCTATGTCTTCCACCGTCAACTGGCCTCGCTCAGTGATGTAGACATCGATAAGGTCCGGGGCTACCCACTCGAAGAACACATTACGAATGTGTACTTCGACTTTACTTTTGCCATCTTCGTCGGAGTCACCGTCACTGCCTTTGCCAGAGGGTATTGAACCCGCGGCATCTCTGACCCTTTCGCTATTGAAGCCGGCCGTCCAAGCGCGCATCAAATGAGCGGGGTCATTGGTTTCCACAACATGTGCGGCTGCAGCCCCGGGGGTTGCGACCTTTTCCGTCTCGCTTACGATCACTATCTTTGCTTTTGGCGAGACATGCTTAGCGCAGAGGATCGCAGGCAGTGAGCCTGTTTTGTTGCTGACTGCTCCGGTTTCCGCTATCCTATCCGCGCCTACCAGGACAATGTCCACATCATCGGAGGCAAGGGCCGAAGACGCATCCGTGTACAGTGTACTGGTACACGTTAACCACCTGCTGCGGCCCTAAAATAACAACCCGGAAGCATAAAGATCCGGGAACTGTAGCAGGAGTATGGGCGCTACTTACAGTACCAGTTTTGGGCCGCGGTCATTGTGAGGTTGCCTAGCCGCGCTCGTGGCCGCCTCTGCCGACGCATGTGAACGTGTTGATTTGTATAGTGCGCTCGCGAGGGACACGCCCTCAAACAGAGGCCGTGACTCGAGGATGCGCAGATCAAGTGATATGTCAGTGTTCGCAACGACTTCGCGGAGTGCACATGTGATTGTGGAGCTCTCGGACATGGTGAGCACCTTGAGCGGCCGAGCCCACCCAAGCTTGTCTGCGTGATGTTCTTTCAAGTAGTTGGAAAAGGAGATGGAGATCGCGCTGGCTGCATCCTGCCTGGAAGCGATGACACGGTCTAGCTCTTCGGCCGCGGCGTCTTTCCACTGGGCCAGAGGCTTGTCTCGGAGCCGCTGGATCCTTCCCTCGATGCCACGAAGAGCTGACAGTAAGGAACCCAGTACAGCTGCCCCCATTGATTCGCGGCCATTCTTCCAGATGTGCCACGAGGCAAACCGCACTCGAGTCCACCACTGCTCAGGGGGCTGATGTATGTCCATCTTCGCGATAATGTCGCGCAGTATTTCGAGTGCGTTACCGGCGAGCCTAGTCTGTGTTAACGACCTGCTATGGAGCCCAGGGCACGCAATCTGGATAGTCTCCAAGACGTGACAGATGGTGCTCAAGGAGAGAAGAATGGTGCGTACTGTCGTGCCCCGCTAACGTGGTCGTTCTTGAGGCTCTCGAGCCCGTTGGTGAGGACAGCACCGGCTTCAGTACCGAGATCCTTCTCGAACCTAAGTCATCGTCAGATCAATGCCCATGTCCTCATGGTCCCATCGACTACGGCAAGCTCGGCTTTCGGGCTCTGCACGGGTCCATGACCTCTTACTAACGCAAGGAGGAAGTCAGGGTTGTGCGAGGACGACTGACCAGACACGCCGCAAGCTTTCGGCAAGGCGTGGCACGGCCCCAAAATCCTTCTTGTCCTCGACCTCGAAAGGGTCAAACCATGCCCAAGTGTCGTGTTCCCAATCGAGTTTGATGGCCTTCTCGCCCTCTCCGCCCTCGCTGGCCTCCTTCAGCCGGAAGGCAAATGGATAGATGGTCCACTCCCTGCCGATAGACTCGTCAGGCAGAACGTAGCTCTTTCCCTGGCGCATGAGCTCCAGGGAAGAAGGCGTCAAAGTGGTCTCTTCACGAATCTCCCTCCAGGCCGCCGCTTGAGGCGAAGGATCCTCTGGGTCAATACTGCCAGACACTACTGCCCAGCGATGTCTAGGCGGACGTGTCAGCCATATCTAGGTGGGAGATGCTGGCGCAAACCATGACAGAGGGCCCAAGATGAAAGTCAGGCACGGTTGAGCCACCGGTAGGGACTTACTGATAGGTACGCACTTGACCACTCCGCTTGAACAAGGCGACTTTGGCCTTGCGCTCGCCGTTCTCGTCGACGAACTTGTACAAGAACGAGGAGACAACGGATCGCTTTTGCAAAGCCGGCGTGCCGCCTTCACCAACCGAGGCCATTGCGGGACCAGGGCGAGGAGCGACCAAGGGTCGAGATGTTGTTTGCAGTGAGGCCTGGATGCGCCGGGCAGGGCCAATAAAAGAGCGCCGGCTGGTGGAGAGGGGCAGATGCAGCGTCATGGTCTACGTCACGGTCATTGATGTGATGAACATGGCCCTGGGCCTTTCGACAGGTCAATTCCGATGATAAAAGAACCGGCTGACCCGGCCGTTTGGGCGTTTATGTGAGAGAACCTCCAGGTCAGGTTGTGCTGGAGACGGCCCCGGGGGTTGGGCAGCCCACGGTGTGGGGGATTTGCGGGGGGGGAGGTGTGTCGAGCGAGCGATGCCCAGCTGACGGGTCTGGTAGGTGCAGCTGCGGGCAGCTGGTGCTGACTTTGTGTCCTTCGAGGGTGTCGCCCTCGCTGCCACCGTCCCCAGACGTCCCCAGACGGACCGTCCTTTGCTTCGCCCCAGGGCCATGAGGGTCTGGGCATGTTGCAAGCTATCAAAGCATTTGCAACATGTATGCCCTCCCCGGCGTTTATCTGGAAGCCTGACCTCAGTAGCGGGGCTCTCCGCTCGTGGGGGCAATCACTTGCAGCCATGCCGGCGCAAAAGGAATCAGGCACCAGTAAAAGCACCTGGACAGGTTGCCATAAAACTCGAGACCGTAGCTACACTGGGAACTTGATGTACTGTTCCCGGAGGCCATTTGCTTGTCGAGTCGGTTCGAATTCTCAATACATCTCGTCGTGTCGCACTATTGGAGAAATGCCGTGCAGCCCCAAAGCCGCGCCATCCACCAGTGAAAGCCCTTCGCTTCAGTGCTCTGCCCATGCCCATGAGTACCAGGCGCTTATGCGAGATGGCCGTCTCTGCAGCGAGGGCCTAGTGCGCGCCTTCTTGGACCAGATCGAGCGGCATGATGATCGTGGCCTGAAACTCAAAGCGGTTCTGTGCGTGTGCCCTCGCGAGGTGGCCATGTCTCGGGCAAAGGCGCTTGATGAAGAACGGAGGCTGGGGAGGGTTAGGGGAGAACTACGCATTCCAGTCGTTGTGAAGGTACGAGGCCAATGAAATATGTGGAATCCGGAAGCAGCACCCCGCTGAGTTGCCCTGGACTGCATCGTTACAGAGACTTCCTTGGGCATGGCATCTTCGGCAGGTCCGTGTGCAATCGCATCTCTTCGACCTTTGCGGAACTCTAGCCTCGGAGACATTCATCTGGAAGAAGGAATGATAATGCTGGACAAAAGCAACCTGACCGAATTCTGTGGCCTCAAGTCAGCGCAATCTCCTCAACGTCGTCCTTGACACACACACATTCACAAGGAACGAGAGGGGGGGGGGGTATGGAGACAGGAGATAGAGAGAGAAAACCCTGGGGAGGGGCAAACGCTAATACAACCCCCCTCCCGCCGACACATACACAGGTCCTACTTACTTGCACATACAAATACTGACGCTGACCTTTTGCCCTCCTTCAGGTCTGACAATACCCCGCTCGGATGGAGCGCTTATGGAGGACAGACATTATCGGCGTACCGACGGGAGGGCCTTCTTGAGGAAGACCAGCCCTTATGCGGCGGTTCATCGTCCGGAACTGCCGTCTCTATCACCGCCGGTTTTGCACCATTGGGTATAGGCACCGAGACAGGAGGCTCAAATGTCTTCCCCGCCAGCCTTGGTGGGCTTTACGGCTTGACACTACCACACCTGGACGGCTCCGTGCCGATTGACGGTGTGTGCAGGATTAGCCGGACGTTTGATCGGATTGGACATATGGCCCGGGACCCTCGAGATCTCGCATCATTGGTCAAGGCATTGATCAGGTCTGATGAGCAACCGTCGGAGCTTGTTGAAGGTGCCACACCAGAGAGCCTCTTCCGTGAGCTATCCGTCGGCGTCCTTGACAGTGAATGGGGGACCGACTCGGCATCCAGGTGAAAATGGGGCTCGAAACAGGTGGTAAGTCTGAGCCGCTGGACTCTTTTGCCTCTGTTTCTGCCCGTTGACTGGCCTTCCTCTTGTGTGATCAGAAAGACGAATACGGCTCAGTTGTGCAAAAGATTGGGGCCTTTGGCGCTCGAGTGGTCTTCCCTCTTGAGAATGTACCTGACCCCGAAGATCCGAAGTACGAGGGCGAGACACTCCACAGTATTGCCTGTTAGTGAGATGCCGACCGGGATTGATGTCATGCTGGGGCTCAATACCTACTGATGTTCCGACAGATCACGAATTCCCCCAAGTCCTCGCAGGCTTCATCTCAGCCAACTTCAAGCCAGATACCGAAATTCCCAATGTCGCTGGTCGTAAGTAAGCTTAGTTATTCTGTCCATCCACGGTGGCTGGTCTGATCGTGAGACACGATGGCTCCAAATTGGCGTCCTCGGCCTGGAGCTCATCATTTTCGGTTAAAACGTTATGCTCCGACGAGGCAATCGTTTATCCTTTTTCGATTCGGAGAAGCGTTGATTGGCAATCCAAGGTACTGACAGAGTCCACCACAGTGGTCACCTGGAATGAAGAGCACGCTGCTCAAGCCCTCCTGCACGTGAGTGTGGATTCACTAAACTAACTTACCTATGTACCGAGGAAAATGGATGCACCCACGCCTCTGAGAAGGCATCTGGTGCTTATAGGGCAGAGGATCAAACTAGCTTGCGTCTAATGGTGACCTTCCGTGCTAACGGCCTCTATTCTCAGCGTTCAGTACTCAGACAGAGCTCATCAAATGCCGTGATGATACAATGCCAGAAGAAAAGCACGACATGGCTGTGTCATCTCTGAGACATATTGCCCGCGAGGGCAGCATGGCAAGATATATGAGCGAAAACGGTCTTGACATCGTTCTCTCCTCGTCAGATGCAACGCTTGTGTCTTTTTCAGCTTGTGCCGGGTGGCCCATAGCAACTGTGCCGGTGGGGAACCTGCTCAAAAACGACCAACCCTGGGGCATGTTCGTACTGGCGCGTGATGGAAGTGTTAACATCTTGTTGAAGTTTATAAAGGCCTTCCACATGTCTTTCTCGCAAGTAAGACGGCCGACGGCGCCTTTTCAATAGCCGTTTAACGTGTTAACAGGATTGAAAGCTCGTAAGGGAGATGACAGGGCAGGACAACCACCGTCATTCTACACCGTCTGTCAAGACGATTGAGCTGTCATCCACAATGTGTCGCTGGGCGCTGGGAACATGCATTGTTCATTGCATCAGGAATGGTCCTTCCAGTAGTGCTGCATGACTATTCCCCAACACCTGAAATATAGCCTTCAGTAGATTTGTCACACACACACCAGGCCTCCCAGCTACCTGTGCTGCATTCAAATACTCAGCCAGTGCGCCCAAGTCAAAACACAAGGCCTTGAAAGCCATCCCGATGGACTTCACCTTGAGCTGGATCGTGGGTCCCTTCAAACCACAGCCGACTCATTGCAGCACCCTGCTCACCACTATCAAATAAGTACTTAAGTGTTCGCAAAGGTAGATAGCAACACCATGATACAATACCTGGTTTCTTTTGACCAAGTATACCTAAGAGCACACAGAAGCAGCCAATCGTCCTAAAAGGGCAATTCTCATCTCTTTACCAAGTGCTAATCCCTTATATGTAGGTCAAGCATAAATATTAGTAGCAATTATTATTCCTACAAGATTTACAATAAAACAAATGCCGGTTAACCAGAATTACCTTATCTCTTTAGCAGTGAATTATTTAAAACACATTGTTGTTATAAGCCAACACAACGACACCCCAGGGCCCCGTTTCGATAGCCCCGGCAAGCAGGATCAAATGCCACAATGCAACCCCGCAGGCACTTAACGGCGAAGTCAGCATCATACATTAAGACCAGAGTTAAGGTCAGGGACCCACCATAATTAATAAAATCAACATTAATTCTATTAAACAATATTTAATTAATAAAATTACTATTAATACTGTTAATAATAAATAAAAAGTTGAAATATATAAAAATATAGTTATTATTATAGTAAATAGCTTTTTTAAAGTAGACTTTTTAATTATTAATTTAAATATTCAGTTTTACAACTAAATAGCTTTATCGCTTTTAATTATATTCTTTTTATAACAATATCTTTATATACTAAAATTAATTAAATATTACCTTTATACCGCTTTATTAATAGAAACCTTATAAGTTACTTACTAAACCCTATAAAGGTTTGATATAATTATTATATTTTAACAACTCTTATTTAAAACGGCTATATAATTAACTAACTAAGCAATATAAAAACACAATAGCGCCCCAAACTCCTACCTCCTTTAACCTTAAACCTGCCTAGCAGATTATTAATGTTTAAAAACTAATAAAGCAAATTAAAGCTCTTTAACAGAAAATTAACCAGCTTCATATAGTTCAGTAAGCTAAGGCTTATAAAATAAATAAGCTTAACGTATTTGATAAGCGAGTGCACCAGATAAGCGAATGCACCACTTT
>LJJS01001352.1:0-16126 GCA_001447215.1 Diaporthe aspalathi
TGGGGACCTTGGAAAATCTTGCTCCTCGTCCTCGCGCTTCTCCCCCTCCGCTCAGCTCGCCCAGGGGGCCGTGGCCTCTCTGCCTCTTCCCGGGGTACCTGGGTAGTCTGGTAATCTCCCACTGGCGCCCGATCAACAGCACAGGCCAGCAGAGTCTGTTCTCCTCCGCTGGCTTCCGCCTGGGCTTTGCCTACTTCGCTCACTTCATTTCACTTCAACCTCACCTCGCCTCATCTCACTCACCTCACCTCGTCATCTCATTCCTGTCGCATGCCATCGTATCGCCTGCAGACGCGTGGAAGCCTTCGCGTGTGTGTCTTCTTTCCCGGTTTCCACAACTAGGATGACCTCGTTGGGATCCCTCACGCTCCTTAACATAGCAGCCCGCTGACACGCGACCATCCGAGGACCGACCACTGGACTGGACTGGACGTTGAAAGACATCATCGCACGTGCTGCACGCTCTCACTGGCACGCAATCCCGGTTGTGATCCGCCGTCCTCAACAACCATCTGAGACATCCTCGTGACCGAGCGCCTGCTGGACATCTATTGGATACCCGGACACCGGTACTCGTTTTCATCCCCAGAACCCCAGGACAGTCACCGCCAAGATGGTCGAAGAAGACATCCACCTCATCACTCAGCTGCCTCAGAATGCCTGGTTCGAGGGGTTTGCCATCCGGCCCAACGGCTGCATATTAGTGTCGCGGCTGGACGAGCCGATCCTCTACACCTTCGATGCCGAGGACAGGGACGCCGAGCCCGAGGAGGTGTGCATCTTCACCGAGGCCACCGGCCTCATCAACCTGTGCCCGATCCCGGGCCGAGACGACGAGTATGCCGTCATCAGCGGGAGGCCGGACATAGACGGGATGCAGTTCAGCGACAGGAACTACGCCGTGTGGCGCGTCGCATTCACCTCGAGAACAGACGTCAACGTGACCAAGATCGCGGACCTCAGCGGCTTCGGCTTCTCGATCGGCATCATCCCGGCCAGCGAGCACACCCTGCTGGTGGCCGACAGCCTGCGCAACCGCATCTGCACCCTGGACATCGCCACGGGGGCCAGCGAGGTGCTCATCGAGGACGCGACCATGGCCGCCGTGGACGGCGCCCCCTTCGGGCTCAACCGGCTGCGGATCGCCCAGGGGTACGTCTGGTTCACCAACACCAGCGCGGGGACCTTCTGCCGCTTCCCCATCTCCACCGACGGCCCCACGGTGAGGGCGACGGGCCCCGTGCAGGTCCTCTGCGACGACGTCGAGCACTGCGACGGCCTGGCCCTCGCCGCCGACGCCAGCGCCGCCTGGACCGCCAGCATGTCCAATGACTGGCTGTGGCGGATAGACCTCGACAAGGACGGCGACAGCATCATCGCCACCACCTCGGTCGTCAAGGAGAACCTGTACAGCCCCACGGCCGTGGAGCCCCTGCACGACGGCGGGGACACGCTGAGGCTGTACGTCGTCTGCAACGGGGACAGGGAGGAGCAGCAGGCGTGGGTCAAGAAGGGCGACTCGAACCCCTGGCCCGATTTCCACAACGTCACGGTCACCGAGAGCGTGTCCGTGTCCGTTTCGAAGAGCGAATGAGAGAGACAACAATATCAACATCAATCCTTGGGGGACAAAGGCACTGGGGCGCTATCCATATCTCTTGTCTATTCTGTATCATTTGGGAGCCATCCGGAGTTTTTCCTTGTATAGGGTGCGGCATCAGTGTTCATGGTCGCCTTCAATTTTTGTGCTAAAGGTAATACCCAGCTATATTTCCTCCAATCTTGATTAATATTTGTGCCTCCTGTGAGCTCTGCACCGACGTCACTCAAACCTTGTGCGCACATCCAAATCTCGCTCGTCGAGATAAGCGAGGATGCCGCCCTGCATGCGCAATTTCAGCGCTACTCAGGCAGTAAGCAGGCTATCGAAAACCCAATGACGGAACTCCCCATTGGGAAATAGTTGTGCCCTGCGTCAGGTGAAACCTGGTCATCGGTACCGTTCAGCTGGAAGGCAAGAAATCCTGATTCTGGCATCGCGAGGGGTGGGTTGATCTTCGCGGCTCGCCTCAACAATGCGTGGTGTGTAGTCTAGATCTGCACCTCTCCCCCCCTCCCCCCCTCCGCCCCCCCATGCATGTTGGCGGCTGCAGCTTGGCACGTTTAATGCACGTTGGTGACACGACAGCAAGCTGCTGGTCCACGTGGAGTTCTGTCAACCATCGTCTGCAGTTTTGTGGCGCAACACCTTGTCACCCAATTAGACCCCATCAGGCAGACCTCCCAGCCCCGCCATCACATGCCTATTGCAGCTAGATTGGCCGAGAGCCTCATGTGTGTGTTACGGGGCCACAAGACGCGGCCCTTATGCATGCGACATGTAGTAAAGCAATCAGAAACGAGGCGGAGCCTGAGTCGAGCGGCACCGAGGGATCCGCGGCGAGGGTTGTGCGGTGCAGTGGGCCCACCAGCCCACACCCGGGTTTGTCGTCTGTCAGGGCCCACTCTGGTGGTGGGGAAAGATAGCACGTGGGAAGGTGGAGGGATGATAATAAGTACTGTATATGGATCGGCCGAGAGCGGTCTCGTCCTCGACTGAGGATCAATAAGGAACTGCGGTGGAGACGGGGCCAAAAAGTCAAGGCCGTGACACGCGGACCCGCCAAAGCTGGCATGGGGGGGAGGGGGATTCATCCACGGGGTCATGTCATGAGAGGAGTGACATATGACGATCCTTGAGCTCGTTCGAGCCATCACGATAGGGAAAATACGGGCGGACGGGGAGTCGAAATGGGTATTGAGGTGTGGGGGTCCGCATGCATTGATGTTGGTCGGCAGTTGCGTTGTCGCGCTTTTTTTTTTTTTTGGTCTTGATACCCAACATCACTTGTCGACGCTGATCACTATCAGCCCTCGGTCTATCACAGGAAAAGAGGATCAACCAACGGATGCTGCATCCGAAAGCAAGTTTTGGCGAGAAAAGGTATCTGTCACATTGGCAATGAGGGGAACCTGGCCGTCTAGTTGGTATGTGTCAGTTCCAACTACTTGTCTCTGGTCGCCGAGCTGAAAAGAATAGTGAGTGTGGACCCAAAACGCAACCCTCCGGAAGGCCCTTCCACAAGCAATCCTGCACCAGGAGGAGGGTGACCCAGATTCCGAGCTGAGGATAAGCTGCATAAGGAAGTTGAATAGCATCAAGTGCATGGCCTGCAGGTTCATTGGGATCATTGGGTCCGCTTCGAGTCCTCGTGACGTTCGTTGTGGACAGCAACCCTAGGCACCCAATTGCACGACCATCGTGTTTACTCTCCTTCTGACAAAATTGCCCAATCATCGATTTCCTGCGGGAAGTGGGGGGGGGGGGTTGGTATAGGGAAGTCATTTTCAAGCTCAGCCGCCATTGACGCCCATGGAAACAAATCGTTATCCCTCGGGGCTGACCTGGGCGCGGTCACAACTACAATCGAATACTATTGGGTGTGTCACCGTTGACCCTTTTTGCCGCCGTTATGTTTGCAGGGCCTGACGAGCTGGCACGTCCTGCCGATCTATTACTGCAATTTCCATCTCTCGGCCCATTGACCAGCGTCTAGTAAACTTCAGCTTCTCCTTCATACCCTTCAAGAAGGGGGACGGTGGTTCTGCAGTCCTTTCTATTACTTTGTCTTCAGCCGAATAATGAGTGAGTCTACTCCTGCAGTATTCTGTTGTGGGGTTGTGGCCGTGTTCGCTGTCACCTCCCAACGACCTTCACGGGCACGTCCCCGAAGGACCTCCTAAACCGACGAGCCTCCGGTCTTGAACTTGAACACATGAACTACCGAGCTCAGCAAGAGCAATGGCAGTTCAGCCTCGGTACCGGGTGGTTCAAGTTGAGAAAACAGCGTACCATGAATCACCACGTGTTTTGTCAGTACGGGTCTTGCACGGTTTGGCTTTAGCCCTGGCTCGAGTGTGGTACTTAACCAAGATCTTCTTTGACTGTTGGTTGAATTCTCTACCCTAGAGTTTACACACCTTCCGATCCCGGGTAATCTCGTTGCTCGCTTTAGTTCCATGGTAATCTCAGTCTGTGCCGTGACCCTTCCATGATGGAACTGGTAACCCCTGGAACGGCCCCGATGAAGCCGACCCTCTTTCCATTTACGTGATATTGCTTATTGGGGAATTCGTGTCACAGGATGTTTGGGCATTGGTTAGCGCTCTGCTGTCATCGCTCGCCGACTCAGGAGGTTCGCTCAGATATTAATAGCCCCGGGAGAAAGACCGAGTGTAATACCACGTTCATGACATCCCTAGAGCATTTTCTTAGATTCTCGTTCCTGCCAGCTATAGCCCGGCACTGAGGTTGAATCATTCTAATTCGACCTAAACTTCCCACGCACCTAGAGTGCCCTGTTTATACATGTGGCAGTGGTCTGAACGGGGCGCTAGAAAATAGGGTGAGGAAATCTGTGATCTACAACATGGACCTGAGCGCGTACTAATGTCATTGTGTCCCAAACCAACTCAATACCGGTCGACTGTCCATTTCTCGCAGAAGTGAGCCTAATTGTGGCCGTATCGTTTTGCCAAGCCTCTCGCAATTTCGAAGGTGCAATCCTCAATAACTATTCCCCCAATGTCGAGAGCAGGTCCCGTGTCTGCAGGAAGAAGAAAAGTATCCATGCTTGCTGGATTCCCATGTGTGAAATGTAAGTCTAGTCCAACTGTCCTCTTTGATCTCAACTGTTGATGAGCTGCGAATCCTCCACGACTACCTGCCTCGCCGACACTAAGATGAGGCGAGATCGTCATTGGGGACAATGATTCTCCCAGTGATCTCAGAAGCATGGTTTCCTAGAAGCAGATCCTTGTCGATTATGAACTAAGGTTGCTCAATCGCTTACAGTTCCACTGCCTGCACTGGTTCCAAAGTTGAGTAGACAGTTGCACATGGTTCAGGCTGAACAGGATACGGTTCTTTGCGCATTAAACTCTAGTATATAGAGTTCGAAACGAATCTCAGTAAAGTAGTGCACTGGGATTGTCAACAACAAAACTAATCGATAAGCCAGTTGCTCACATTGACGGCAAGGCGGCGCTTGACGCTTCCGTTGTGGAACCGTATAGTCGGGATCCGATACTTACCCAGGGATACCATGCCGCCGATGTGGAGATGCCACTTGCACTAATTTCCCGTGTTGCGCATGTGCTTGAACAACAAAACGTGATTACCCTCGAGTGAGAGCCGCCACAACAGTCTCATCTTATCTCGATCCACATCAGGCACACCGGATCCGAGCTGATAAGTCCCCACACGGAGGCAGGAACTAAGTTTTGCAGTCATTTCCCGGGTGTGAAGCCGAAACCATGATCCCCACCCGCGGCTCCCATCTGTTTTGGCCCAGGCCACTTTCTGGTGACGGGAGCGCTCGGCCGGATCGAGGTGTGATTTGATCGTGTCGTCCACTAGCGGCCGTTAAGATTTGCGATGAACATTTCCGGCTCGCTAGCGATTCATGAGCCTATCAGGCTGCAACTTTCTCGTCCTTGTTTCGTGTCAGTTCGTGTTTCGCTCAATGGATATGAATGACATGTGGATGATGGGGCATCGTGCGAGTTACAATCTAGAGTTTGTACCGGTCCCAACTAGTGCTGTGCATGAAATTTTTGGCATTTTAGACACACCTACGGGGTTCATCTTCTAATGTACGAGCTGTTGCCGGTAAAGATCCAGTGATCTGACAGATTCGGGCCGAAAAGCCCCATCAGCTCGTAACCACATCGGAACATCCCGTGGATAATTAGCGGACTCGCCAGAAGAGAGATAGTCAGCAAGAATCGGTTCTAAGTTTGCCTAGCACCAATAGAACAGCCCGAAATCAGTCAAGAGTCCTGTCGTGCACTTCTCAGAGCTAGCGTGCCTGTCTCTGAGTAAGTGCTTCATTGGGAAGCACTCAATTAACTAGTACCTAGGGTAGTTGCAAGGTTAAACGCTGCAGCCTAAAGACCGGTTCCACAAGAGCATACTTGGAAGGATAACTATTGTGCATATGGGTTCCAGACTTTTATGTAGCCAAATCGTGGAAAAAAAACCTCGGCGGCGGGATAGTAGACTGGCCCAGAAGCTGCAATGTGGCGGGAGTAATTTTTGTGGGAGTGTTTCTTCTCCTTGGGCATCGTATAATGTTGGGTAGTTCACAAGTTGAGCAAAGACAGATTCCAGACCCTTTTTCGACCCAAAGTGCGTTCCGAGAACATTGCTCGTAACGAGGTAATACGCCCACGTTGTACCTGTCAACTGGTATCCTGGCATATGCTCGATATCGTGAGCGCCATTTGGTGCCATAAACGCGCACACTTTTTTGCTCTGAGCAGATGCGGTGCAAATTTGCAGAGCCGTAGGCTGGCTGTTGACTTCTTGCCAGGGCATAGGCAAAACGGCACCTCGCACCTTAATTGCAGGACAACTACGCTGACGGCATGCGTAGTACCCAACTAGTTATGAGCGCCTCGGACGGATGAAATTGCTCAAGTGAGTGATGTTGTGACGGCTGATGTCAGCATGCGTGCAGGACCCGGTCGCTGTCCGTCGAGGTCGCTGGCTCACATGTGACATGAGGTTGCATGCCCACCTCTCACGGGCGTACGTGGGGGAACTTAGAAGACGAGCTGGATGCAGGCTGCGCCGCAAAACTAGCCCCCCTCGGCCAACGAGAGGCAACCCCAGCCACACAGAAAGCGACATTATTGATGCAGGCAATCGTCCCAATCGGAAGGGCTCTTGGCCCAAGGACCAAGACCTCTCAATTCGTCGGATGGCGGCAGATGGTGCTGACATGCAGACATGGTGGCCCCCGACCATCCATCCAATTCGTCCTCCCTCCTCTTGAGGGTGTGGGCGGCGCAGCCTGCGCCGGCAGCCTGCATTGCATGATGAGTGACCGAGCATCATCAGCTCAGTGTCCCGTCACACCTTCCAACAGAACCCGAGCGCCTGCGCGAATGCGCCAATGCGAGAGCCGGCCCCCCTCCGGGCCCCCGGACCCCCGGGCGGCAGCTCGAGCCCCAGGCAGTGCCAGGCAGAAATGCTCGCCCCGCACGAGGACGAGACTGCCTGGGCGGTCTTGCTTCCGAGGCCTCGATTGGCCCAAGTGCCGGCCTCCGGCGCGAGTCTGCCTATTCTGAAAGCTAGAGCTGCTGTGTTGCGCGAGGTGCAGCCTCCAGCTTCCATGCAGCTTGTCCAATATGGGAGGTTGCATCCGGACGGGATGTTGGCAAACGAGAGGATGGGCGCGGAGGATTTGCAGGAGCAGAGCCTCATTCGGCCCCAGTTCCTCTGCCTACTTAAGGCTGACGGCTCACGTCTGATCTCACCTCGCTTCCCCTCTTCCTCACCCTTCCTCACCCTTGCTCATCCTGTCGTGATCCAGAACCACCTTCCCTGGCCCTATCTCGTGCCGGACAGCACATCTCGAGCAGCATGAACGGTCGAGGAATGTCGGCGATGCCGGAACTGAAGGGGCGGGCGCCACGCCCCGTCGAAGATGACGACGACGACGACGCATACTCGGGCAGCAGCTACGTGTCGGACGAATACACTCTCCCTGGGGACGGCGTCGACGATGATGCCCGCAGCATTGCCAGCGTGTCGTCGTACGAGTCCTACGACTCCTTCTGCCCCCGCGAGCGCATCCCCTCGTACCGCGTGCCCAAGGACCAGGGCACATCACAGCCCGTCTACGAGGCCTGGGTTCTGTACATATCGCACGACGGCGGCCGCGAGGTCACGAAGCTGTCGACCTGCGGTGTTGACATTCTATCTGCCCGTGACGAGGAGCAGCCGTCTGTGGTCTACCGCACGGAGACGTACGAGCAGGAGGAGCTTTCCGACATGGCGCTCGCCTCGGTCAACGGCTACCACGCCGCCAATAAGCGGGGCTTTGCCGCGCGCCTCTTCCGTGGCAAGCCCAAGACATACGAGCAGGACCTGGATGAGCGCCTTCGCAGGCTTCCCGCCTCTCTCCAGTCCAACCTCAACGCCCTGCTGCGCGACCGGGAGGAGTCCACTTCCAACCGCTTCCGCCGCCGTGACTGGACCGTCGCCATGATGCGCGAGCAGTACCACTACCGCTTCACAACCGCTGATCCCGAGCCCGTCAAGAAGAAGGGCTTCTGGAAGGCCAAGGACCCCCGGCGCGTCGAATACCTCTTCGTCATCCGCGGCGCCGAGGGCAGGGTGGCGGCTGGCGACAAGGGCATGCACAAGCCGCGCGAGTTTGGCAACCCGTGGAAGAGGGTCGACGAGGAGGAGAGGAGGCTCCGTGAGCGGTCCAAGGACATCCGCCACTTCGGCAAGGGGTTTGTCCAGGATGGATGGATCCCTAGGCCCAGGGGCCGGTCACTGTCCCCCATCCGCAACCCGAACGGCCCTGCGCCGCCGTTTCCCGGAAACACACGTCGGACTCGCGAGGCGATCTCCTTGCGTGAGCGTGGCAGGCTCTATAGCCGCAGCCCCAGCCGCAGCCGCAGCCGGAGTCCATGCCGAAGCCTGTATTACCCACCGATCGTGAGGAACGAGTGCCTCCCTCACGCCCCCGTCAACCCTTTCGTGCCCCTGCCAATCCCCATGGGCGGCGGTATGCCTCCGTTGCCTCCCACACCCGGTGCGATGACGTGCCCAACTCCTGGCCCGTTCATCCCGTCGCCGTTCGTGCCCTGCGGAACCCACCTTCCGCCGTTCGACCTGCCGCCATTCGAGCCCTGCATGCGGCCACACCTCCACGGCCCCCCGCCCCCGAGCAACCTGGCCCCCGAGCCTTGCACGTGGCCCAGGCCGATGCGGGTCCCCCAGGCGTACGTAGTCGGCGAGGCCATCCCACAGTCCGACCAGGTCACCATGACCGTGCCGGCGCAGCACGTCGTCGCCCAGCCCTTCCCGCTCGAGATCTCCTCCCCGCCGCAGTCCCCGCGCGCGCCCTTCCACTGCATGGGAGGGGGCGCCCCGCACGCGCCGCCGGGCCCACTGACGATGGAGGCCTGCCACGCCCTCTTCAACGCCGAGTTCTCCTCGCGTGACGATGACGACGGCGCCAGCGAGGGTTCCGGCGAGGGTGCCGGGCTGCCGTTTGACGGCCAGGCCCCGCCGCCGGCCCCCAAGCCCAGCAACCTCACCACGCCGACCCACTTCTCGCCCGCGACGTCCCACCGCACTGGGTCGACCGCGCCGAGCTCGGATGCTGGCCCCCCGACGCCCGTGGCGCCCGGGATGGAGGTCTTCTGGAACTAAGGGGATCGCTAAGTCCCGGTGACGTCGTCTTCCTGCCCGACGCCTGCACTTGGATGGCCGGTGGGTATCTCCGTGGGCGTGGTAACTAGTTTTCCGTGTGGCAGCGTTTTGTGTCGTTCGTACCTACTACTTTGGTCGTTTCTCTTGACCATCAGGAAGTGCTCTGGCCAGGCGTGACGTGACTGTGCGCCGGATTTGCTCTGAAATATGTGAGATCTTGACACGTCACCTTTTACTTGAATGTGTTTGTCCATAAATTTATAGTGTTCCTTAACCTAGCCCGTTGGTGGCATTTCCTATGGTAAATCGAAACCTGATATGACCAATACTGGAGCTTCTACCCCAGTCCGCGCACATTCAGGGCTCTCCGGTGGCCTTATCCTCATTTTGATTGATTTTGGGTAGTACCGCCTCATCGAGAACCACACAGGGGAAGTAGTATATGTGAAAATAGCAGTGCATAAGGTGTCACGCAGCGATAAAGGCCAAATGTACCAGCTCTGGTATTCCACTCCATCCGAATAGAATGGGCGAAGCTGGTGGATCGTGATGCCAGCCCGGCTCTCTTGTCTAGTTATCTCGATCACTTCATGTTCAGTCTGCCATTGAGCCTGGTCCAGCGACCTTCTGAGCAGGGCGCTGGTGACATTCGCAAGTAACTAGGGATCACAGGGTAATAGTTAATCCCCAACAGCAGCCCCATAGTCTTCCTCGGGCCCGCACGGAAAGTTTCATGCAATTAAGCCTTTTGCCGCGGGGGTGAGAGAGATAAGGTTATGGATATGATGTCAGATGCGTGGTCCTTGGTGCTCTCACATTGGCTATCAACGAAACCGAGGGATGAAGATTGTGGATACGGTCTGTGGGCAAACGAATTAAGTTTCTCTTGTCATTATCCGAAACATTGACTACCAGTTCTTAAATATACAGTATCCAACAAAATCTACCCACACCTCGTATTCAGTTAAGATCGATCACAAGGTGTGACCACGCGTAAGCTAAGTGTCTACCAAAAATCATCCCCTAGGGCAATCATGTGAGCCTGGCGTAAACCACTGTCGGATCTCCAGATTCCATATGTGGATGGAGAATCACCTTGTAATTGGGTGTTAAGTTGGCCCTCTTCACCCGACAGCACAAATTATGCTTCAAGACAGTGTGGGTAAACCGACAGTTTTGGACAATAACAGGGAAGGAACCTTGTGATACCTTCACCAAGCAGTCTCTTTCTTATGCCAGCTTTCGCACTTTTACCCTGGCCCTGAGGCCTTCCCGCCGCTGGGAAGGATCTCGTGCAGGCTCCCGGAACTCGTCTGAAAATAGCCACTCCAACCCGAACTCTTAAGACCTCTTTCTGTTGGCCCCATAACTACTTTACCTAGCTGCGTGCCTTCGAGCCACACGTGCATACCATGGTGACAAAGACGTCCCCGACGTAGTCTATCAATTACTTCTCTCCATCAAGAAATGGGAGCTTGATGCGAACTTAAGTAAATAGCCCTCGTTGGCCGCAGCGCGGCGCCCTCGACGAGGGACAGTTGGACTCGCAGAAGTGGTTCAGGAACCGTGTCCAGCTTCACGAGTCTGGCCCTTCCACCAAAAAAAAACCCATACTTCAGGTCCTTTAAAAGGAAGTTGGTGTACTCCTTCTGCACCGTGGTGAGCTCGTTGTACCGGCGAACCACGCCATATTATGACCCAAGTACTGCCCCTTGGGAGATGGCTTGCTTCAGAAAAAGGCATAACCCAAAATACTTGCTCTTCCTGAGCTTAAGGTTACTATAATAGTCCTCTTCGGCATGAACGCTAGCATTGCCTTGTTTAACACCGGTAAGTAGCCCAAGAGCGTTGATGTCATCGGCTTCAACTGCCTCTGAATCTGTGCTCCTGCAACAGAGACCATCTTTACTCTTATTGACTCCTAATTCGAATGCAATTCGAAGTCCCGACTGCAGTATAATCTCGTCTACAATGGCCACGTCCCATTACTTTTCAACTCGTCTCTTCGGCTAGCCCAGGCTGCTCGACCTATATCGTAGTTAAGCGACTTCGACGCAAAGCCGAAAGCAACATCCTCCACTGGCTCACTCCCATCGCCTTCGATGCCAGTTATCCCCAATTTTTCCATCAAGGCCTTCATAGGCTCATTCGTCTTCTGCGTGTCGAGGTGCGCGTAGCCACACCCCAACTGTGCGAAGCCGTATTCCACAACAGCACACACTGCCTCCCTGGCGTAGCCCCTCCGCTGGTGCTGGTGATCAATGCTGACGCCAACATCAGCCGCCAGCACCGTTCCTTCCCCGCTGCTCTTCCTGATCTCCCAGGCGGGCTTGCCGCCGAGAGGCTCTGTGCGAGGCAGACTGTTGAAGCCGCCGAATCCAATCAGTTGGTCAGTCTCTCGCAGGACAATGACCATGAAACTACTTTTGCCCTCTGCCGTTGCGCCTGCCCATTTGGCTATCCGTGGCAGCACCTTCTCGATGGTGAGGTCTTTCTCGGCCGGCCAGGGGAAGTTGGCTGGGTTGCTGAAGTAGGCCACGAGCGCGGCACCATCTGAGGGGACAGCGGTGCGGATCGTCAGGCGGGGGCTGGTGATTGTGATGCCGGTGGCCGCCGAGGCTGCTGTGTCGGACGACATGATCGTAATTAACGGGATAGCAGATCAAGGTTCAGCCGTGAGACCTTGGGTGTATCGAAAAAAGCCCCTTTATCAACAGCGGTGGCACTGCTGGACTCCGGGTCGCTCCCAAAAATGCAAGACGCAAGTTCGGTGAGTCACACAGCCAGGGTGAGAGGCGCGATAAGCAGTGACTTCAGCGGCTTCAGTTAGCCTCCAATCCTTCGCCTCCAATCCTTCGCTGTCAGATAAGCGAGTCATCTCACGAGGATTCTAACTGCGGAGAGGAACACCAAAAAAGACTAGTGTCTGAAGAATAATTTCAGATACCTTACCTCTGGTGTGCTTGAGGGCAACCTGTCAGCCGTAGATTGGAAAGCGAATGTCCAGGGCGAGGGAAACACCACGCAGGAGTGTCGGGAAATTGCGTGTAACAATTAGGGTAGGCGGCAAGGTGAACCTACTGTAGTCACTCACTCTCCTTTGTACTGACGGTTGATACATTACAGCAACAATTACAACCAGTCATCAAATCAAGGTGTAGGATAGCCAATTGACAATACTTGCGGAGTACAAAATCCGAGAAACAGCACCCGCAAGATCCGCCTTGAGGACCTCATCCGACAAAGTCCTACTCTAAGCCTGAGCTTGCCTGGCCGTACACATTCGCATTCGCATTCGATGCATGTGCATTGGCACGCCAGCTTGTCCATCCGTGATAATTGATCGGATGTGGTCCCCAATGACATGATACGGCCCAATCGTAGTGTCAGGTACTGAGTTGTTGGAGCCAAAACAACGGCTTCTGGGTTCTCAAGTCTATACCGAGGTATCCTGTCGAAGTCATGCTATGGCTTTGCGATGCCTGTTTTCCAAGTATTGCGAGGTCACTATTGTAGTGCGGCATCCGATCTACACGTCCAATGCCCGGCAGCAGCCTTGTGTTTTCTGATTGGTGCCATTGTGAGCTTCTCGATCCGAGACTCTCTTGGAGTTGCATTGCCTTGGCTACTCGCGCGCGGCGCCCCGCTCCCTCAGGACCACCGAGTGACATGAACAGTGGTACTTGGGCAGTGCTCCGCTGGCATGGGTGCCCAGGTGTGTAGAGTGTTTGCATTGAGGCCATCTCCCGCTTGATGGCCTCGACATGCTCGCCAGGGTGGACCAACGCCCAAGTTCTCCGTATACCCGACGATGATGTTTCAAGCTTGAACTCGGCTCATTTACATTTCACACCGGTCTCAGCATTTGTGCGGGGTATGGCACAGATCCCTCTGCGAACTTCAGGTTGATCTGCCGTTGTGGAAAATCGATCCTACATACTTGTATAAAATGCCGGAATTACGGAATAAAGCTCGCATGCCAAATTGGGTTTTCCGCCGCTCCGAACGGGGCGTCTCTGCTGATTGAGAAATTGAAGTCCGATGAAGAAATATAAAATAGCTGCAATTCGTACTCTCAACCGCTCAAATATCGACAATTCGTTGTGGTTGTTAGTACATGCGCTCTTGTGGAAACAGGCTGAGTGTCAGAGCCACTGCATCATCTATCTATCTACCCTGAAGCGTCGGGTTACGCCGTGTTAGTGCCGAGCTCGACACTGTATTTGAGATTCCTTCCATGATGAGCAGCGAGAATTTGCCAGTGGTCTGGCGTGACCGATCGGAATCATCCGAGGAATATGAGGCACAACGGCGACGGGTCTTCACCTTGCGTGTCCCCGACCGCTATCCCTTGGCCATCGTCCGCCCTCGAAACGTTGCTCAGGTGGTATCTGCTGTTGAGCTCGCCACTGAGAAGAATGTGCGAATTGCCATCCGCTCAGGAGGACATAGCTGGGCCTGTTGGAGCGTTCGCCAAGACAGCGTCCTCATTGATTTCGTCGACTTCAAGCATCTGCACTACGATCCGGCCACCGATATCCTAGAGGCCAGCCCCGGTAACCTCGGTACGGAGGTAGTGGAATACTTGCAGCCCAGGGGAAGGTTCTTGCCAGGCGGCCATTGCGCTACAGTAGCCTTGGGCGGCTTTCTGTTACAGGGAGGAATGGGCCTGAATGCCAGGGTAAGCCGTTCCCACCATTTATCGGTCCAATTTAAATATTCAGTTTACTGACTGACGGCTGAAGGGTTTTGGCTGGGCGGCTTCTTATATCCAGGGAATCGATGTTGTCACGGCAAAGGGTCAAGTACTTCATTGCGACAAGGACCAGAATTCGGATTTGTTTTGGGCAGCACGCGGAGCCGGTCCCGGTCAGTATTTAACTAACGTGTTGACCGTGAGGCGTGAAGAACTTCGCTGAAAATAGCTCAGGATTCCCTGCAATCGTAACACGGTTCTACTTGAAAACTATGAAAGCCTTCCCTGTGCAACTCAACAGCATCTACCTCTACCCGGTTCATGAGTATGATTCGCTCAAGACGTGGATGAACAAGGCGAGTACACCCAAATCCCTGTGTATGGGGGGAATCTCCCAAGCTGACTTCTTCTAGACGCTTCCAAACCTCCACCGCGACGCGGAACCGCTGGTCCATACGGCCAACGATAAAGAGAAAGGATACTTCATTGCGGTTCTGGTCGTTTCTCGCGCCGAGACCGAAGCGGAAGCTAGGTCTCACCTCCAGATTCTGGCCGACACTCGGCCTCCGAATGCGCTGCAGGCCACGGAATTCCAGCTCTCTAACCAGACTCAAGATTACAAGGATTCTCTGGACTTGATGCCAGAGGGCCACCGCTGGGTTGCAGACAACGTGTATCTGGACAACGAAATCGACTTTGCCGAGACCGTCAAGGAAGCAGTCACCACGCTGCCGAAGGGAGGCATTGCCTTCTGGGAGCCGATGAACCCTGTGTCCCGGGAACCCCTCCAAGACATGGCGCTCAGTCTGCACACGGACCATTACTTTGCCATCTACGCCGCTTACAAGGACCCAGCAGAGGATGAGTGGCATGATAGCTGGGTGAAACGAGTTATGGGCGGCCTGAGAAAACACCAGCACGGGTCATATTTGGGTGACAAGGACTTTCAATTCCATGACACAAAGTACTGGAGTCATGACGCTGGTAAGAAACTCATGTCGATCCGCAAGAAATGGGACCCTGAAGGGCGTGTCTGTGGATATCTCGACGACGGTGACAAGAGTGGAGCGAATGGTCTTTCCAATGAGCTCCGCTGATTTCGCTTTGATGCCCATCAAAACAAAGTTTTGTCAAGAAGTACATGAGAATCCTACATCAATAAATTGCGCGGTGGTCGTTCACCGAGTCCTGTTCAATTGTCCCGAATAATGGAACAAAAATGACATGTGAAGGAATGAAGACAATGCGAAGAATACAAATGAGGGCTGACCTCAGCTCCAGTGCATGCGTACAAAGAAGCACAAAGCTGTCAGGGTGGGCTCGTGGCAAGGGATAATGAGAATTGAAGTTCTTTGTGCTGTAACACCGGTGAGGATACGCCAGCAATTTTATTATAAAGTCTGGCATGAACTCCCAGGAATAATGCCAACAATCAGAGGATAGGCCTTCATCACTCAACTCTTTACTACCCAACCAACACACTATCATCCTTACCTAGGTAAGTTTTCCCGCACATCAAAACATTCCACCTTGCCGCAAGTTGTCTATACCAATGGCCCAGGAGACTGAAATGCACCACCACAAGGCTATTGATGCCCTTACCCTTGACTTCATCGAAGAGAAGGTCTCTGCCTCCGATTCAGCTGTGATGGAGGATGTCCTCATTGCCCAGGCGGAATCGAGGTTCCTGATTGAAGAGCTGAAGCTTCAAGCCAGGAATGCAACGACGGCGGCGGAGAGGGTGGTCTGCAACATCCGGGCCAAGGCGCTCAGGATCCTCACTTCCCGCCTCCTCGTCGCTGTTTCGATCAAGGACCCTATGGAAGGGCCAAGTGAGGTTGATATCGCCTGGGCGAGGAGGCAGTTTGACCTGCAACGGTAGCTGCCTTTGAGAATGCTGTCTGTTAGTGGCTAAGACCTGGTGATCAAGTATAGTTAGTACTCGGGATTTTCAAGTTGAGTTCGTTGCTGTTTCTTTTTCCTTTGCGCTAATGGGTAGTTACTTGCAATAAATAATAATTACCAGTTCCAATTGATCATTAGTGTCTTGGTTTTTGGTCACCTCATTCATCGCCCCCCATTGATTGATGTCTTGATCTAATTCTACCCACCAGCACCAATACGCTTCCCTATATCCACGCCCTCCAAAAGTGCCG
>LJJS01001353.1:835-32979 GCA_001447215.1 Diaporthe aspalathi
AAGTTGGCGGAAATAGTAAAACTGTCCCACTTCCTGATAAACCACGTTAATAAAAGTTAAATATTATTATAATAATTTTAATTAATTAATTAACTATCTTATTATTATTTAAATAATATAATAATAAAACGTTAATAAAAAGTTTTTTACCTTTAATAAAAAATATAAAAGCGCTAAAATTTTATAATATACTTATATTTATAATAAACTTAAAAATATTATAAAAGAAGTTTACTAATATTACTTTTTTTTTATAAATGCAAAAACAAACAACCTATTTAAAAAACTTTAATTTGCTATTTTAACTAATATATCTTTTTTTATTGCCAAACTATAAACTTGTTTTAATTTTTAACAATTAATTTATAAATTCTAATAGTTTTAATTAAGTATTAGTTAAATTTAAAAAATTAAAAAATAATAATAAAAAAACTTTAAAATTTATAAACTTTAATTTTAAAACATTTAAGTATTTAAATAAAAGTAAGCTTAATATTAATATTTTTAGCTAAATTTAATAATAAAATTGCTAAAATGGTTTTTATTAATAATAATAACTTATTTATATTTAATTTTAAAAACTTTTTCTTTTAAAATAAAACTTAAAAATATTACTTTTAACTTAAAGCTTTTACTAATAAAACGACTTACTAAACCTATAATATCTATAAAGAATTTGCTTTTAATAACCGCTTTTAATTTATTTTCCTTATTTGAATAATAAAAATAAAAAAATAAAAATTATATAAAAAAACCTTAAATTTGATATTAAATTAAAAAATATATATAAAAAGTTAATTATTAAAATAATTTATAAAAATAAATTTAAAAATAATATAATATAATTGTTTAATATAAATAAAATATTTAATAATTATTTATTTAAATTAATAAAGTTTATTAAAACTTTAAAAATAATAATTAAAATAAAAATTAAAGAAATTGCTAAATTAGCTAAAAAAATATTCTTTTTTATAAATTTATTAAAAACAATTTAAATATAATTAAAGCTTTTTATAATATTATAAATATTATTATTAAAAAAGTTTAAAAATAAAAATATTATTAAAAACATTTTTAAAAGTCTTTAATTAATGAAAAAATAAATAAATAATAATAAAAATAATTATAATAAAATACACATAAGTATTATATTTAGCAGTTTTAAGCTTGCTATTTCGTTTAAATAAAACTTAAATAGCAATTTTAATAATAAATAAATAAAATTTATATAAGCAATAAAAATATAGCTATTTTTTAAAAAAAGCAGATTATTAAAAAGATGCTAATATATAAATTAACAAGCATTACTATAACAAATAGCTTTCAGCCCCTTAGCCTTTAGCTTAAAACCTAAACAAAACAAGCACAGAACCCAATATATACCCACTTTATTTGCAGATCCCCTTAACACGTGTTATTCAAATGAAGCAGGTTGGGCTCGGCGGTCGAAAGCTCACCCTAGCGTACTTAATGAGATGGCGGAGGGTACTAGGCGCTTCTTATTGGTTCTAAAGTTGATGAATGCTCACTGGTTCCAGCCGGACAGCTCCACTGTCCTCAATATGGAGGGAGGTCTTGAGAGGGTTTGGCACAAGAGTCAGCAGCGGAGCTGTCCTGGACAAGAACCTGGGGTACTCCTCCACGCCTCCACCACAAGCCAAGCCTATAGGACAGAATGGAGGCCCACGCGTTCTCACGAACCCCAGGGTCTGAACAGTGTATTTTATAATAAAGTGCCTTTGCCAGTGCTTTCACCCCCTCGTCTTGGTATTCCCCAAATTCTGTCGCGCCTTCTATCCACCTTCCTCTCGCGGTCCAAATATTCCTGAACCATGACTGGCCCTGAACCGAAGGCAGTCTTCGCCCCAAGGACTACTCATGTCGAGATGGGTGGCAGCAACGAGAAAGTTGACACCGAAGGCCTGCGGGAGCATACTATCGACCAAGAGCGCTGGAATGCCGTCGAAAAAAGCCTCAGTCGAAAACTGGACATGACCCTCATGCCCATGGTCTGGATCTTGTACTTGTTCAATTATCTGGACCGCAACAATATTGCGTAAGTCAGACATTGAGTTCAACCTTCCGGATTGCGTGCGAGTAGTACCAGAAAGCTAAGAGCTGTCGTGAAATTGCTACTCAAAAGCCAGGCGAGGCTAGATTCCTTCGAGAAGGACCTTGGACTAGTCGGAAACGAGTTCAACGTTGCAGTCGGTATCCTCAACGTTGGGTACATGCTCATGCAGGTGCCGAGGTTAGCCAAGAATTGATACCATATTGCCCACTGGTAATGCACAGGCATTGGCTAATTCTCATTTAGCAACATGATCTTGACCCGAGTCCGTCCCTCCATTTACATCTCCCTGTGGGTACTTGTCTGGTCTATTGTCTCCTCAACCACCGCCGCAGCCAAGAATTATGGTCAGCTCATCGCCATTCGCTTCATCTTGGGTATCGTCGAGGCACCCTTCTTCCCGGGTGTAGTGTACCTGCTGAGCTGCTGGTACCCTCGAAGACAACTTGCCCTCCGCACCGCGATCCTCTACTCGGGGTTGATACTCGCCACTGCTTTCTCCGGTTTGATCGCCGCCGGTATCTTCGAAGGGCTCGATGGAGTTCATGGCTTGAAGGGTTGGAGATGGCTCTTCATAGTCGAGGGTGCGGCTAGCTTCGCTGTCGGTCTATCTGGTCTCGTCTTGCTGCCTGACTTCCCTGCAGACAAGACCGGTCTGGCAAAGTGGTTCTTGACAGAAGAAGAACGGAAGGTCGCTGTTGAGCGTATGGACAGGGACCGAGTGTCAGTTCCCGAGGCCGAGCGCGGCATGCGATATGGTCTCAAGATCGCTTTTTGCGACGTCAAGACTTGGGTTTTTGTATGTGCCGCCGGCACCTCCTCGAACCCTCTTAACCTTTTGCTAGAAAAGCCGGACGGCTGGCTGACTTTAATACCAGGCTCTCATGCTGCTAGCAAATCACAGTGCCTACGGATTCTCGAACTTCTTCCCGACGATTGTTAGAGGCTACAACTTAGGCAACAATACTCTCACCCTCGTCCTCACCTCTCCACCCTACCTTGTCGCCGCCGTGACAGCCTTCTTCACCGCATGGAACAGCGATCGCATGAAGGAACGAGGGTACCATATCGGCGTCCCACAAGCCGTCGCGTGCATCGGGTTCATCATCTCTGCGGCCACTTTAAATAAAGCCGCACGTTACGCAGCAGCCTTCCTCTATGTCTGCGGCTGCTTCTCGTCCAACGCCATGGTCTTCAGCTGGGCGAGCGCCACTCTGAATCAAGCCCCGGAGAAGCGTGCGGCCGCCTTGGCCTTCATCAACGTCATGAGCCAGTTTGGCAACATCTACAGCCCCTTTTTCTTCCCATCTTCGGACGGCCCCAGATATCTGATGGCAATGATGCTCATGACATCGTTCTCGGCCCTATCTATTGTCACTTGCTCCATAATGAAGGCCATGTTGAAGAGGGCAAATAAGAAGATGCTCGAGGAAGGAGGAGAGAGCGTGAACCTCTTTGGGCTATAAAGTTTTGTATATTTATGGTGTCCCATACTGACATCCTGAAGTCGCTACTACTTTCAACAGGGTTAGTTACTTGATATATGTCCAACGATAATATACTATTTGGAATGACACAACGATTCTCGAGTGGATAGCACTAAATGGCAGAGAGTCCAGTAATGAAGAATCGCGAATTCTAGAAACATGACTTGCGTACTATAAGAGACCGCAGCCATGAAACACCTTCTAGTAGGGCTTCTGGCCAGACCAGTTACCAGGGGGAGAGTAACGACCGACAATGTAAGTACCGCCCCTGGCGGACTTGGCGCTGGCCATTCCCAATTTCTTGGTTGACTTCCACATGCACTGAGTTGTGCAAGCTCTATTAGCCTCTATGAGCCCAAAAAAATCACTCCAGAGTTGGGAATTGGGAGATCTTACTATAGTGGCCATACTTGCTGAAATCGCCCTGTCCAATGGGCTCGCCGTGGTAGTCCTTGGCCTCGTTCATCCACATCTGGGCACCTCCCGAAAGGGGGTTCTGAGGAGAATTGGAGTACCTGGAAGCCGTGTCAGTAACGCGCAGTCTCGTTAAATAGAAAGAGTAAACTCACCAAGCCAAGTTTTCACCCTCACCTGGTCGCTGGTCGCCTTTAGAGTGCTCCATCTTGTCGATCTTGGCCAGGTGGTTCGCCCACTGCTGTGCGTGCTGGGCCAGAACAGCATCCCAGACCAGTGGAGGGCAGCCTTTTGTCTTCTGGCCGTCGTTGTGGATCTTCAACGCCTTGGATTGGTCGCCATTCAGTGCTGCGGCTGCGTTCACGCTAAAGCCCTCAACGGAAGCGGCAGTAGCCTCCTCGTGAACAGTCTTGTCCTCCTCGGAATGGAAGATGGGGGTGGATACACGAGTTCCTTCATGGATTTCGGCCATTTTGGATGGTTATCAGGACACACAATTCAGAAGCACGTGTAATACAGTGTTCGGAAAAGAGATGATGAACGAGATCAGAATGCATGTATGCGGCACTATTGGTTGTTATATATGCTTGGAATGAGTGTATGATCGTCAAGACACAAGAATCTTCATCCGGAGCCAGTCAAATATTGGCGGCCGCAACTGCTCTCGTGACAGGACAGCGATGAGATCAGATATCCTGCCTGCTGACCGGCAGCGCCTTTCAGTGTGGCGCGGCGATAGGTTAGCTCACCGAAGGTGCAAAGCCAGCCTCAATCCTGAGATATTGCTATTTGTACATAAACGATTAAAAGATGCCCCTTTACACCACAGTAATAGATAGGTAACTAAATTACAGAATATTTTTGGGAGCATTTTCAACAAACCGCATTGGGATACAACCTGTACCTAGGTAAGCTATGTGGCGAGTGAGGGCAGCGAACGATTTAATGGGCAACCAAAGCGCCAAGTATGCTGTCAGCATGAGGCCCGCGGCTTATGTGTGACATGACTTTGTAACTTAGCTGATGTAGGATCAGCTCCGCCAGCAATTTATTGCGGCGCGTGACTTATCATGGAGCCTTGCTGGCTTGGGAATGTGTACCTCGCGTCATCATTTGAAAATGCTTCAAGGTGCGTTTACTGGAACAACACGTAGCCCACTGCCTAGACCAAGACTTTTGAGAAGCCGCCACCTGTATAGAAGTTTTACTTGTTCCGTATGTTGCTACACTATCTATGAATGGTACGGGAAAATGGACCACCGGCAATTTATTCGCGCAGATCGCTGTGGCAAAACAGGGGAGTGTGATAGAGATGGACCCCCGTAGTGGGAATTACGTACCAAGTTCCTGGTTCTAGGATGGCGAGACTGCTTACACATCTTTTACTAGAAACATACCTCCCATCGGCAATGGTGTCGTGGGAGAATTTGGAGGCACTTCTGGAGAAGAAGAGCAGGGCCAATTTGACGGCCCCTAATGCCAAACACATGACCAACCCGTCATAGGTACTCAAATTCAGCATTCGCCTTCCGTGCTCGGACTGCTTACATATGTCTGGTTTATAGAAGTTTAATTGCATGTAGTCTGTCCATATCGACAAACAAGTAAATTCTCTGTTTGCTTTTGCATGATTGTAACGACGAACAATTAGAACTCTGATACAAACCTTGGTGCCGTTGGCTGTGATCATTCATTAGCGTGAGCAGCTCCTTCTTTGAGTATCCCGGTGTCCTGACTAATTACGATTTTCAAGAATATGAGTTCAGGTAGCTACAAGATGACGGGTTCTTGCGTGGACTCCATGTTTGGATACCTCAAGCTATGCGTGATGGCAACATATCGTGCCCTCTGTCCTTTAATTTCATTGCATGGACAGCTCCGGACTTCCAGTCTATCTTGGCTGCTTCATCGCCAATATCTTAAAATGAAAATTGCTTTTCGTTCAATCTGCCCTAACAAATAAATTCATAGACAAGACATCTCAATCCGTCACCTAAGTAATCTCTGACAAAAGGTGAAGTCAACTTCGGGGTTCCATTTATAGAAAAGGTCCACAAATCTTAGTAAGGCTATCCAGAGCCAAGGCTTTTGGTTTGGGTTTTCATATAGTTACCTGAGCACATCGTAAGAATGCGGCCACCCACCCGGGCATGCTACTACAAAATACAAAGACCGCCGACTAGGAGCCAAACATAACTCTAAAAGTACATGGCTGTCACAAGAAAGGGTTGGATTTACTTCAATCAAAAATAGAATAGACTTCTCAGGGGTGTCTACTCAATACATTCATCACCGCCACTGCCTTTAGACTGTGTAAAACAGCAAGGCTAAGCCAAACCATCCAAGACACTTGGATGATTGCTACCGGTATATTTATGAGGGAAAATCGTCATCATGTTTTTCCTTTGTGCTACTGAGAGGAGGAGTCAAATTAAAGTTGCTCGGCACGCATAGCCAAGATGGGTGGTTGCGTGTACCTTCAAGCTTCTAACGCCTTGTTCGGCTGTCTTCCGCCGGCACTGCCCCCCGATGCCCAGACGCCAAAACAGTTGTGACAACACTGACAGGCTGGGAGTACTTGTCATTTCCATTGGTCTCCAGATTCTTGACAGGATACCTGCGTGGAGCCAGCCGCAGGCATGAAAAGAAACCTTGGCACCAGTACCAAGGTAGACATTCTCCATGTTTCAGTGCAGTTGTGATCAGATTTAACTGTGTCAACCCTCCATGTATTCCCCTTACCAAAGTTCAAATGTTTGCGTTTTATTTTTGTGCTGTTCCTTGCTAGGATAAGTCACTCTTGAGGCTCAGTGACGTGCAACCTGTGGAAATGACGGAAACGAACATGTTGCATACCGGCCAGGCAACTGGTAAACAAAGTGGCAACCCATTTGGAAAGGCCATCCAGGGAATCGCAGCCACCATCGGCCTCGCATCCGAGTCCTTACAATACCACAAACAAAAAAAGGCATTTCAGCAACCTCAGCGGCATCATATTCCAAGAACTTTGTCAAATGATGACTGCATCATGGCAACAGGAGCGGGTGATATTTCCGGGTCCCTCGGTGACGGTCAAACCCAGCAAAAACTTCCCGCGCAACTAGATGAGGTAGCTTGGGCACTTGACGAAGCGCAGGCCGATATCAACACGGACAGCGGCAAGACAACACCAGCTAATCGAAGCCCGTTGGGCTCGCCAGAGCTAGCGGAGGGCTTCCTGCAGAGCCATTCACCTGCAAAGAGCCCGACAGCACTTGGCCGTCTTGAACTCCCCGTTGTTATTACTCAACGTCGACCGAAAGCCCGCACTCGGGGTTTCGTCCGCGCATACGCGCCAATTCTCCAGGGTGTTGGCATCGACCAGCAGACCTTCCTGGATTTTATAGATCAACTCAACAAGGCGGTTGAGCCAAGCCCCTGGATCACCGCCATTGACCTCGCTTCCCTGGCAGGCCATGCATTCCCAGAGCCAATTCACCTGCTGATATCGGCATCTGCTCTGATGGCCACGCTGGTCACTACCGAAGTCGTCAGTCGCAGCAAGAGCAACGCGTTCCTGGGCAGGATGAACCAGGATTTCTTCAAGCCGAAGGGGTTGATCGCCTTGGTTGTCACATGGAAGCCTAGGGAGGAAGGCTCGAAACAAAACAAAACCGGGACCATAGACATCGACATGAGTGCTGTGGCCGCAAGTAAGAACACAGCGGATGATGCTGCGCCTGGTATGAAGAGAAGGAAGTCGATGATTCAGATGCCTTCTGCTGGCGAAATGTTCGAGCTACCGGAATTCGCACCACTGGTCTTCCCCCAGATTGAAGCCCCGCCCAAATCCACAGAGCCGAGAAGTGCGGTCAGTCTCAAGAGCAAGCCGAGTAGAGGAGAAATTGGCAATAAGAGTATGTGGGAATCCGGACACCAAGAATTGAGCAACTCGGCAAGGGCGAAGAGGACGTCAACAGGCGATAGCAGACCAGCGCAACGTGCCGAACCTGGATGCCTCCCAGCATTTAGGAGCAGCACGGCCGAGTACGTCAGCCCAGCAGTCAGACAGGTCAAGCTCGGGGGCAAGTCGGCCGGGTCCAGCATCAGGCGGACAGGGCACTTCATCAGTGACTACCAAGACCGACGCGCTGTGGCCCGGTGGTCAGGGCAGCACCCAGAATCCCAGATGGCCAAGCTCGCCCCGGCACCCGAATTCCAGTCCAGGTACGCAGACCCGAACCACCCAGCTGGGAGTGGCGACTTCGTGGCGCTGGTCACAGGAGGGAAGCGCACTACGGCTGAGGTGAGCCGCGAGGCGGTGCGTGTTACGGCCGCGGCTGGACGGGAGGGCATGATCCGCGTCAGGAGTACCACTGAGCGTGCTGGCCTCCTGAGGGCCGGCAGTGCCGACAGTGGGGAAAAAGAGGCGAGAGAAGGCGGGACGACGCGACGTATCATCAGCCCTCGGGCGAAGGAAGCGCTCAGGGACATCAGACCGCGTGGAGATTGGCTTCCCAAGCTCCCGAATACCGCGACTGCCGGGGTGACGCCGAAGCTCCGGAGAATCGGGTCTCTCCCGTTGGGTGCTCCGGTAAGGACGATGAAGAAGCTTCTGCAACCTGTAAGTGTACCTCCCTGATCCGCGAGTACTGATGCCAAAATCTGACCAACGTTCTTAGGATATTCTCTACCTCATGATTGTGAATCTGCCGACCGAAGACGAGATCGCGGGCGCCGCAGCTTTCCTGAATCAGGCGAACGAGGAAACTCAGGGCGAGGGGGAAGGGAGTGGGGAAGAGTTTCGAAAACCATAATTAGAGCCCACAGAAGGCTGACCGGCCGTGGGTACCTAGGTACCAAGTGTGCTCATGCCCATTGAGTTCCCTAGTGGACCCATTCCAACACTGCTTGGATTCCGGCTACGTCAAAACCTATTGTCAGACACTCAGCAAAGCTCGAAATTCTTGCCCTTCAGTCATCGTCAGTCATCGAAGCAGAGTCACTTGCGGTTACCTCCTATTATACTAGCCCATGTTCGATCACTAGGGTGTTGAGCATTTCACGTCGTGCTTCATCAAAGGTTCAGAGTGGCATCAATGATAGAGTACCTAGGTACATGTAACATAGTCTGCCCAGTCTTCAAGTGGTACTTCCCCTGAGAAGACACTTGAGAGGTGACGGTACCCCATTGAGCTTATCCCCAGATTTATTCCCCACTTATTTTCCATTGGTTCCGAATGCTTAAATTGAAAGGAGTACCGGGAGCCTCCACTACTAAGACATTGGAAATGTCCCACGGGTCTGTCAACGGCCCCGGCCCCGGCCCCACCCCTTAGGTGACGGAATATGTGACAAATCGCTCCGATTTTATTTAAGCTTAAGGGGCTCCGGCTGATAACTCTGACCACCAGTTGCAGTATGACTAGTCTGTCGTTCGAGGTTCCAGCAAGGTGTGGCTCCGGTCAATCTCGTTTGAAGTCAGGTGTGGAAACGAAACATCGGTTCGTCCACGCCAAGCATACTTTGCCGTCAACACACTCAGAATGAATCACTTGGCAGCGGATACGGCCTTGCCTGGGATTCATGGAAGGGTCGATATAGTGAAGTCATCGTTGGTATTTAACCCAAGGGTTTACGAATATGATGATGTTTAAGAAATTTTTGTTCTGTAGTCGTTCTCTATCAGCTGGTCTACTACATACACTCTTTTCGGACTATTGCTTGTTTCTTCACTCTTGTCCCTCTGGAAAGGATAATTCATTTTCACCATGCATCCCGTAAACTTCGCGTTGCTATCCTCCCTTGCCGGCGTCTCTTTGGCAGCGCCTCGGTCTTCTCAACCGCAACTCAGCAGCAGACAGTCGGACAAGTCAGGATGGAACCCTCCGGCGGACTTGGCAAAGCCTTTGAAGGAAGTCTGGGACCATTGTGAGAAGACCTACAATGGTGGAGACCTGTACAGTTTCAAAAACTATGGTTGGGATCAGATTATGGCCACCAAAGGGTGAGACCCAACTCCGTGTCCACACGTACCAACGTTTTCTTTGCTAACGACAACTCAAGTGTGATCAACTACTGTGTTCGATGGGACTCAGACAAGCCAGTTCCCGTAACCCAGCGTGAGCAGATCGCGGACGAGGTGAACAAAGGGTACCAACAATGGTTCAAGTGGGTTTGTAAGTACCATTCTTGCCATGCTACATTCCATGATCTTCCTCCTCTGGAATGGTTATGCTGGAATGTATAGCTTTGAGACCGGTAGCAGGTGATTAACGTGTACCAGACGGCTGGGACAACTTCCCCTTCGACAATGTCAAAGTCAACGTGGTTGGCTGGGCTGTGAAGGACAAGAGCCTCCTGGAAGGGTCCACAGAGGGCCTCGACATCTACACGGACGTGGACTCTGAGGGCATTCCGCAGTGTGCCGAATCGTGTGGCCGCTTCTTCCACAAGAACGGTGACTACAGCGGCTGTGCCGCCGGTGCGGACCGACACTACGATCAGTCCATCTGGCTTACGCCTGGCCACGACGGAGGCTCCGGCGGCGACTGGGGCCAGCGCGTCGCGACGGAGTTGTTCATGTCGGGTGTCGAAGGGGGCGACAACATGCTCTATATTCTGCACGAGCAGGTAAGCGGAACTCTCAGGATCCTGATTGAGTATACAAACTCCTGAGACTGACTTTCCATCTCCCTAGGGCCACTCATTCGGCCTCGATGACTTCTACGACTGGTCGCCAACTGGCCGGAATGACGACTTCATCATGAGCGCAGGCTTCGTCGCTAACATCACTGACTTCGATGGATGGATGTACAGAAACTGGTGGTACGAGCTGTCTCGCGAGAGAGGATGGCAGAAGTCCTCGTAAGAGGGCAAACCACAACACTTTTTGCCCTTCGGACTTCTTTGGCCCCGCGTTACAAATTGCGAGTTTTCGTTGAAATGGGCACTTATTCTGAATCAATTCTTTGGCAAACATCTTTGTACCACCTTTACCGACTGTGACTAATTACTGTTCGAGTCTGTGAGATTCTTCAGGCAGGCCATCTCAAATACTTCGTTGGACTTCCTACACATCAGGCGGTCGGATACACATATTCACTGATCCCGATGGCCCGGCAACCTGGTAGACTTTTTATGATCTATATATATGATGGCCAGACAGGCCCAAAACGTTGGTTCCGGGCAAAGCTAAGATTTACAGGTGGAATTCTGCTGCGTTCGGCCTCCCAAATTATAGACTAGCGACAAAGGGTGCTTAGGGCTTGAAACTTACACTACCAAGGTATTAAGCTCCTTGTGTAATTCCGAATACTATAATATTGATATATTATACCACATGCTGCATGGCTAAAGTGCCAGCTACTGTTTCAACAAGTGACGGGCTTTGGTGTTGATATTTACCTACCAAGTAGGTATGGACGAACACACACGTTCTCAACCTGCTAACTGAGTGAGAAGAACGAAACCTAGAAGAGAGATTCAGCCCTGTGCGAATGAGGATTTTGGGCGGCCCTAGAAGTGTGTACACATGTAGACCGGTGGAACCCTTGATCAAGCATTGGGCATGATCCCACAACATTGAATGTGCCTATTTGGTCATAAGTCAACGCAAACTGCTCTATCCCCTATGTGTTTTTGCCTCTGGCCCTTGCGTCGGAGCATTTGGGGTCTACACGGTGTCAGCCACAATCGGTGTGCTCTGCGGCCCCGCAACTGATTGGGTCCTGCAAGTGAAACAGCCTGGCATGCGCCAACCTGCAGGAGGTCTCGCATGCATGGACACCTAGCAATTGGAGTGGGGGGGTGGATTGCTTGCCAGGGCCAAACCAGTCGTATATGAATGGGCTGTGTTCTCGGGGCTCCCCGAAAGGAGGCGACATAGGTGCTTGCTGCGATCGCAGCTCTACTAGGTAGATATGCGCTTCCTCCCCTCTCCCCTTGACAACGCATCCGCTGCCCTCCTCTTCTTCCAAATGCACCACTCGTCCGAACAACAGAAAGCGGCTGCGCTCCGCGCGTACTACCGAGTTTGTGAGCTCAGCAGAGAAAAGCCAGCCTCGACTCTGACAGTTGATCAGGAGTGTCTGGATGTTTCTCCACAGCGGAAGCCGTTCGTCCCCCGTGGTAAGCCCGTACCTTGGTCCACAGCTGCACTCGGTGTCCACGGATCGCAAATACCTCCAGGAACCATGACCCGAAAACGACTTGGAATGTTAATTAGTCACGCGGCAGATCTCCTCCTCCCCCGCCGCGAGCCGAAGTCGTCCGACGACATTCCAAATTCAAAAGTTCCTAGACACGACGCCCGGCAGCGAGCCCTTTGCACCCATCGAAAGAAAGCCCGAAACCGATCGCCAGGGTCGGATCAGGGACTATATCGCGCAGTTTGAGGCAGCATATTCGCAGCCGAGACAGACATACTAAGTTGTGTCAATGCCACGCGGCCAGAAGCATGTGCCGCCGAACCAGTACAGCAGGGCTGAGGTCATGATCCGCGGGCTCGCGTGCCCCTTTGCCAAGTGCGAGCCCGAAAGGTACATGGGAATTGCCACATGCAAGCCTATTGAAGGTTTTAATGAGTCGAGGCTGCTCTCGTACGTACGGCCCAGGCCATCTCTTCCGGCAGGGCCAGGATTTCCGATGTCCCTCTGTACCACGAAAGCCACGCATGTGCTGATATCGACCCTATATGTGTAGCGAGCACATATGGCGCAAACACACTCGGTTTTATCGCTGTTGCTTTTGCTCCAAACGCTGGAGCATCTCCACGCCCCGGAAGAAAGTCCAAGAGGAGAAGGAAAGGCACTGGGAGCTCTGCGACAGGAGGCAGCGCGGCCTCCTGCACTCCGACGGCCCCGAGGATGGCATCGTCGAGCTCCTAGACTGGAAGCAGCAGGAGCTCTTCGAACAGACCAGCTCGATAAGGAATGTCGCGGCCAAGCTGGAAGCCCTGTACAAGGCGTGCCGAAAACCATTGCCGGAGACATACTGTTAGTCAAACCCAATACCCCTCCTCTGGCGGCCAGTGAAATGATCAGTCACATATTGGCCGGTATCACAGCATGGTAGGTGTACGAGGAGATAACCAGCCGATGCACGAAGAGGAAAGGACTGTGTAGCTATCAGTTGCAGGCGGGGGCGCAGGCGTTTTTACAGCGGGTCGTCCAGGGTAGCTACACATGTACCGTGACAGTTGGCCCCTTCTCTGGACACATGCTGATCAATGTACCGCTCCCCAGATGCACTCCCACCGCCAGCAGTGCAACTACAGGTGACCTACGGCCCTGATGCTGGTGGCCCCGCAATGGGTGGTCCTGGCCAACAACCGGCCACCCGCGGCCGAGAGTTCTGGGACGGCTTCGCAGCCGTCCCTCGAGCAAGTGCCAGCAGGCCACGCCGGCCTACGACAAGGGCCAACGTCTCGAAATCCAGCGCGGCCATGCAGGCCGCAGACAGCCTGCAGGTCAGCGGCGCAAACAGGGACAGGGACGCGGATTCCGGCTATGCGTCCGTGCCCGGGAACAATGACGGAGTGGACGCGGAGCCCGGCACATACCTCTGGGCGGGCGTTTCCCACGAGGTCAGGTCGTACGCGATGAGCAGCCGGCATGTTGCCGCGGCTGGCGCCGGGCACGCTTTTAGCGACTTCACTGCGATTCAGGATCTCGTGGGCCGCGACTCTTTCCAGGCATTTGATGATGCCAGCGATCTCGTGGGGCTGGCTGTACCCTATCCTAGATCGGCGAACGGCGAGGAATCTGTGAACATCTGGGCTTTCACCACCCTCGATTCCGAATTTCCGGAACATCCCTAAGAAAAATTACTTTGCTGTTGGCAAAGAAAAAGACTGCCTAATACAACCAGGGGTTAGAAACAGTTTTGTTGGGTGGCGTTAAGTTCAAGATGTCGTTCTGGGGCTGGGTTATGTGAGTAGGTATAAATCAAGTCAAGCTGTGTTTTTCCTGTAAATATTTAGCATTTATAAAATAAGCTCCCCTCTAGGATTCCCCGCGGGTTTTGCGACAATCACTACCATTGTCTGAGCCATTAATCAGCGCGGACACAAGCCTCTTGACTCAATCGCACGTAAGTACACCCATGGCGACCATCCATTTCGAGAAAGTTGAATAGGTGGTGCCCCTGGTTCTCATTTCCACCTCAACCTTCAACTTTTAAAAAAGTTCCCACAACCACGGATCTGGTAACGACTGGAGAGGTCCGGGGCTGAGAGCAGGCCACCCTGGCACATGCTTCATGCCCAGGACCAAAATATCGCGCAGAACTGAGAGCATCTTTCCCAGACGCCTATCGTAATATCGTAGCTCTAATTTGTTGCAGTGCAACTAGCTCATTCCGCCATGTCGCGATGGCGCACGTTCCATGCAATTCTCTGTGCATGATGCAGCTGGGCCGACCCACGAATACGACAGTGCGAAGGCCTCACTGAGAGAACCTCGACTGCGCGCCGAAGCTACGGGTCCTCGGCGCCGGCTTGGACTTGACCCTCCCGCCAGTCCACACCCTCAGCTTCTTGCCGGTGAACCAGAGCACGGGGATGAACATGGAGATGACGATCATGGTCTCGGCGTAGATGACAAAGGTGGCGAGGAGGCCCTTCTGGGCGACCCACGTGGTGGCCAGGCTGGCGAAGAAGAAGGCGATGATGATCTTGAGGGAGCTGACGTTGACGAGCACGGGGCCGGCCCACTGCGGGTACGACTCGACGATGAAAACGTTGATGGTGACCATGAGGCACAGGAAGCCGAAGATGATGAGGAAGGAGCCGAGGAGCAGCACGGACCAGTGGACCGTGGACTCGCCCGCGTACCCGAAGACGAAGCAGCCCGCGATGCCCGAGAGCATGGGCAGGATGGTGTTTGCGAGCCCGTACTCGGCCTCGCGCACGCCGTTGCGCCGCTTGGCGATCCGCGTCGAGACCCTGTCGGCCACGGGGCCCACGATGACGAAGACCATGCCCGTGGCGAGGACGAAGGGCACGACCGACAGCCCCGTCCACTGGAACTCCCAGCCCTGGGCGAGCAGGGCGAACGAGCCGAGCTGCTGCGCCGCCTGGTTCGTGACCAGGAACACGCTGTTGGCCAGGACGGACCAGATCACAGCCGGGAAGAAGGTCGTCCGCAGGGTATCGAGCATCGACTTGCCAGCGTTCTTCCACTCGAAGCCGAAGTTGAAGACGCCGATGTTGGTCCACAGAGTGCGCGGGCCGAATCTGGCATAGTCGATCTGGGGGCGGACTTCTCCGGGCTCAATCCTTTCATCGGACTTGCCGCCTGTGTGCGGGTGATATCAGTAAAGCCCACAGAAAGGAAAGCTGTGCTTAGAGCCTTACCGAGGGCCTCCCTAGATCGGGTCCAACGGGTCTCGGGAAGGAGCCCGATCAGGAGCAGCCACGCGACAATACCGGCACCCGAAGTGGCATAGTACAGATATCGCCAGTCATAGTTGGCAGAGATGTACGGAGCAGCGATACCGAGACCAATAATAATGAAGCCCTGCGTCCCAGTCAGTCGCGCAGTTTACACACTTAGCCAAAGCGGCAGCACTGTCTCACCTGGCTAGCCACAATAGCAGACTGTGCCTTGTTACGTTGGTGAATAAAGACCATGTCCTGCACGATGAGCGGGATCAAGGCTTCTACGGCACCAGCACCCAGGCCCATGACCGCCCGCGCGGCGAGGTGAGACTCCAGCGAGGTCGATAACCCCGCCCACAGTCCACCGGCCCAGGCGAGCACAGCAGTCAGAAGGAGGACGGGCCGACGGCCGATGGCGATGGAGAGCGGGACGAGCAGGTAGCTCGCGATGCCGTTGGTGAGCAGCGGGATGGTGGCAAGCATGGACACCTCCTCCAGGCTGGGCGGCTTCACCCCCTGCGGGATGACAGCCAGCGGGTTAAGCTGCGTGCCCTTGCCCCCGGACGCGGCAACAAAGTCGATGTTCCTGATCGTGGTGGGGTCGAGCCCTGCGTATTCGAGCAGGAAGATGGGGATCAGGGAACCGATGATGACCTCGGCGGAGAGGGCCAGGGAGCCGACTTCTCACCGTGGGCAATAACAGTCAGAACACCTTGACGGAGAGACGAGGTGCAATAATGAGATGGGTTGAGGCTACTCACAGAAACATAGGGTGCCAATGGCCGTCCATTTTCTCCAATTAGGCAAATTCAAGGGATCTGGAGTATCGTCAGTCAACCGTGGTCCCTTGTGATATTATGTGTACTGAGACTGCTTACCTTTTGGGTCAGATGTGGGCATCTGAACAACAGGGGATGGTCAGCCTGATTTCCTTTCCCTACCCACAGACAAGACGCAGTGGGGAGACTCCAACGTACGGGTATCAACCTCAAGTTACCATTCGCATCAAACATATCCGCGCTACCCACGACCTGCGTTGAGTCGGCATCGCTCCGAATCGACAAGACCTCGACATCTGGTTCCTTCTTGTCCTCCGGGTACGAATCCATCTGAGCGAACGTGCTGGTGTCGACCCTCTGTAGGGGCCAGCTCATACGGCCTGCCATATCTGCTAGCTTTGTTGACTCGAAGCTTTCCTTGCTATCTCGGGCGCCGGGCCATTAGAGAGAGATGAAGCCAGGTAAAAAGCGGCAACGAGGTAACTCAGGACGGCACGTATATCAATGAAATGTTCACCTTACAACACCACCATCACGGTCTGTCACTCAAAGGCCAAAACACGCAGAAAGAGCATATACGTGAAAGCAGGTATAACATGTGGCAGCAACACAAATAGGGAGTGTTTCGAGAGAGAAGTGGCCGAAGGACATCATGCAACACAGTTTGAATGAGGTTCTGCTCCCTCCCCTGGGCCGGTTCAGCTTGCAAGGTCTGGGTGCCCACATTCAACTTTGCCCAGGCTCTAGGTCTAGTGCATTGTGGGCAAGGTCTCGACTTTGACGTCCGGGCGCCGTTCTGGGGAACAGACCAGGGCCCGGGGCTTCAATTGGTGATGGCTCCCTGTCAGGGGCTCCATGATATTTCGTTGCAGACCTGGAGTGAGCCGAATAGACTTCAATAGAACCAGGGACGCTCAGTCCTGAGGGACGGTGCTGGAGGCGAGACTAGCAGTCGGGACTGGGGCAGATAGCAGGGCCCTTGTCTGACGGGATTGTCACATAGTACATACTGTACCGTGCGGAATGACGCCGACCAGAGGAGAGATTTGCTGCGCTCAGGCTGCCGGCAAACTCTGACTTTGGACGATCCAGTTCGGGTCTTGGTGCCCGTCCACACCAAAAGCCATGACTCCTGACCCCGGCAGGGAGGACCACAGGGGCAGGAACACGAAGTGAGGGCTTCCAGAAAAACAAATATCGACAACGCAACGCCGTGGGTCGATGATTGGCATCCGCTGCGTGAGGCTTTTGTCACTGCAGACAAACACCAGACGGCAAGCGTCTCGTCCCTGTGCCCCGGCGGGATGTGGGCAGACAAGGTGCGCGTCTGTCTGTCCGTACGAGTGGGCTTGGTGGTTTCGAGCCACCGGGATCGCCAGCAGCCTGCGCAGATCCGTGCCTGACGTGTCCTGGACAGGAGGCCAGAAGGCTTCGGTCTCATTGGCGAGCTGAAGTTTAGGTGGTCATGTTATAACTGAGGAAGCTGTATGCGCTGGCAGGGCTGGATGCGGAAGAGCCGCAGTCAGTGCGCGTTGCGTGGGCGGCAAGTCTCAGGAGCTGCAGGCTGCGTCAGGGTTGGCGGCTGTTGCTGCTGCCGTGGGAATGCGCTGGGTTTTAAGGCTCAGAGGCTGAGAGAAAGGGTGGGGACCATCATCCTCATCCCATTCCCATCTTGAACAACAGCCACCCGGCTAGCCTTGGTATGCCCGGTAGATTGCGTCTGCTTCCCCATGCCCGATGCCCCGAAAAGGACTGGCGAGGTGTTATAATAAGGCCGGTGGAGCGGCAGATGGCGTGGTTAGCACATGGGCTCGATCGATGCTCGCATTGTCCTCTGATGCTCCCGACCAGAGGCAGACAACATCAGCATCTGCAGTGTATGTACTGTACGTGTGGGCCTGGTGTGCCTGGTGAAGTTGAACAGATGCTGATCCTTGGTTGGAGCGGGTCCAACATGAAGGGCCGACAGTCGAGATGTGATCACCGCGCAGCTCAGTTGGTGAGAAAGAAGGACAGGAAACGTCACAGGGTAACAAAGTTGTCGGTGATGCTTCAGGTTTAGGCCAAGCAGAATGCATGGGGACGCCATGAGACAAGCCCCTGGACCGGACGCCCGTCCATGGCAAGGATACTGCCTGTCAAGATCTGGGATGCAACGTGGGAGGCCCACCCGCGGGACCCAACCGGGAGCTTTCACACTAGCCCTACGACGGTATTCGACTCACTTGGGTACCCATCAACTGTTACACCTTGCTGTGATATTACGATGGGCATGTGAAATTGTCATCCGGAACCCTTTACCGATGGATGGCAACGCCCATGGGCCCAAAGAAGCTTTCCGAACCACTCATTTAGCTTTGGGGCCACAACAACTCAAGAGAAGCTTCTGACCCGGTGTCCCACCGCGGGTGGCATTTCACCCCACCCGCCTGAGCACCTGGCCTGGGTCAGTCGGCGAATTTTGCTGTTTGCTGCCAAGGGTGCTTTGGGGGGCCTAATTTATTCTATGCAGATACGAACTGGCTTTTGGGCAGGTCAGTCGGCAGTCGACCATCCCCACAACTAGCTGCTGCCCCACGCCGTGCCCGTCGGCGCAACAACCAACATTGAAGCTTATACGGCTGAGACAGTATGGCACTTGAATAGAAAGGCTTATCAGCTACATTTCCTACTAATAAGATAATGTATATTCAGAAGACAGCTTGGTGAGACCTTGCTGGAAACCCGTACCAATGTACTGGTGGTCTACGTAGATCTCCCTTCCCCTCTATGATACCTAACTCCCCGATGGTTGGGTTTTCCGATAACCCCCCCCCCCCCCAACGAGGTTTCTGTTCCGCCAAGAAAGGCGAGACGCCACTCGCCGGCCAAACTATGCCAGATCTTCAAGGAGCAACCATCATACTCGGCAGGTCGTCCATCACTAAGCTAAGTTCTCTTCTCGTGTCAGAGTGTCTTGGAAGCATACGCACACAGCCTCGGCCAGATCAAGGAGTCCCGGTGCGGGTATCTCGCCACGCCGTCGCAGAATCAGACGATCTCCCAGATGTGTCGACCCGTGATGCCAACGCGCATAAACTCAGCGCCAGTGCCCAGATGTGGGGAGGCAGGAGGAGGGTTCCAAACGCTCTGCGGGATGTGGAACGGAGGGCCGAGTGGGCCCATTCCCGCAGCTCTGATCAAAAACTTGGTTGAAACAATCGTGATCGACCTCGGAGCGTTGCATGTCGGCGACCCCTCTGTTCAACGCGGTGACAACACACACGCTCACAAGTGCTTATACTTCGGCAGCCGCTCGACATCATCAGGTAAAGGGCACGGATCACAAGACTTCCCGAGTCGCCAAGTATTGTCTTCGTTCCATCACGTTCGTCCGGATATGCCTGGAATGGGTAAGTTGCAGTGGCCTTCTGAGCAGCGAAAAGTAACAGACATGAATAATTCTGCTAAAGAGTGGCGTGAAACCTTGATGGCAAAGGACTTGAGATACTCGTAACAGCGACATTCGCGCCGAAGGTCTGCCTGATCACACGGGCAGCGTCCTCGCCGTAGTTCCTGCGCCATTCCTGGCTCTCGGCCTCGACCGAGGGCACGCAGACGCAAAGCAACCATGACCTTCCCTAAACTAGTCATGTGTGGCACCGGGCGTTCTGTCTAAGCAGCAGACATGTGCTATCCGAACGCCAATGCTAAACCGAGCAGAAGAAATATGAGGACTGGGCGCTCAACTGGCGCAACCTGACCCGGGCGGACTCTCTGGCTGGCCGGCCCTCTGCCGGTTCACTAAATCCCTTGGCCGAGCAGGCGAGCAATCAAGACGTACAAGAAGATGGCGCCCCCGGCTATCAGGAGCTTGTGGTCTGCCATCCAGCCCCTGCCCGCCTCTCTCTGCTGCACGACCGCGTCTACAACCCCTTGCACCTGGCTGCCACTGGTGCCCATGGAACCAACCAGGGGGGGGCCACACGGCGCGCCGGCGGCATTGAGGCTCTGGCCCGTGGCGACGTCGATCTTGTTCTCCTTCATCCACTCCCAGTTTCCGGTGTCCTCCTCGGGCCACTCCTCGCGGAATTTCTTGCCCCCGTCCCCGACCTTGATGTTTCCCTTCTGCGCGGCCTTACCGCTCTCGTAGGTCCCGCCCCCCGTCGAGTTCCACCAGCGCGACCGGGCGGCCAGCAGCCTGCGCTCCTCGGAGGAGGCTGAGATGGAGCCAGTCGTGACATCGTTTGACGTCATGAACGACAGCAGGCCGACCAGGATGGTGCTCACGCTCCAGGCCGGGTTGAAGGACCGCGGGTGGAAGTCGGAGATGGTAAGGCAGAGGCGGGTTGAAGGCGCGAAGCGTCCCGACGGGGTGTGCATGCGGATTGCTGGAGGCTTAAAGGGGTAGTCGCTCGGGAAGATGAGGGTGCCCCAGTACTGGCCGTCGTGGTACGGTGTGTCGGGTGGGCCGGTGATCAAGTAGTGCCATCTGGTTGAAGCATCGAGTCAGTGACGCCCGGGCGACGCCAGACCTGTAGCTCCCATGATTGGGAGAAGAGGGAAAAGGGAAGGGGGAAGGGGGGCGGACGTACTCTAGTATGTTGGACTCGCACGGGTGGGCGGTGATGTAGGGCGTTGGCTCCTTCTGCATCGTCTTGTACTCGCGCGCCAAGCGCGTCCGAGCAGCCTTGGTTGCCATGGTTGCCGTGCGGTGCGGTGCGGAGTGGTGGTGCGATGGTTGATGTTTAGGGTTGATGGTAGTGGTGATGATGTCGATGCCGATGGTTGTGGCGAATGAGTGCTGACGAGCGCCCCTGGAGGTATTTCGGCCGACTCGGAATGGGCTGTGCACTGTTCAACAAGGGAAATGTGACACGACGACGGTGGCCGCGACCGCAAAGGAGACGGCGCACCGAGCACAAACGATGGTAGGGATACTGGATGAAGACTTTTATTGCCCTGCGTGAGCCGGACGGCGAAATGAAACAAAGGTGGAGGAGACAACCAAAAGAATGGACGTTGTCTGTCCAGGGCTCGATGCGTTGTCGAGAGGCGAACCTTCTTCCTAGGGAGATCGATCGGGGTTGACAAGGGTTGGCGGTGATGGGGTGTCGGACGGGCTGGCGGGAAAAACTGGGGATCTTGTAGTGGACGACGCATGCGGCAGGCTGATGTAATGGCCTGTCTGCTGCGGCCGTTGAGTCTTATTGTTAGCAGTCTGGGTTGCTAAACTGCCAGTAATTTACTCCTGGCTTTCGCCCTCATTGAGCAGCTGACCACAAAGGTAACCCTGTAGCTAAGTACTCCAACCAACAAAATATCAGGTGGTAGGTACCAAGGTAAGTAAGACATCATCTCAGTACCTTGACTGAATGATTCAGTTGATGAAAGAAATCCATTATTCCTTCCCGTTGCCTGATCAAATCACTGCAACATCAGACTAGATGTAGACTACTCCACACTGCTGTAAAGCAACTGGCACTAGATGGGCTAGCCAGGGGAATGAAGTACCTAGGTACCTCAGTGCCTAGACACCCCACCAGCCACAAACACAGCCACGGTGGGAGAGCGGTCTTCTCCGACGCGACTGACTGCCACTGCCGCGAGATCTCCAAAGGCCTCCAGCCCATCTTCTTGCAAGCTGTACACCAGCCAGCGAGCGCTTGGAAACTACCTATGGCTTCCAATCAAAGCTCCGGCGGCGTTTCCGTACGTTCCATCACCATCTCCCAACCCCGAACTGCATGTAAGCACCCAATGGCTAACACAAGGTTGTCGCAAGGCCATCGAAGCCCTCCAGAAACTCGAGACCGAAGCCGCCATCCTGCGCGAGGAGGCCCAGAACCTGGACCAAGCCGGCCTCCTACGGCACCAGCAGGCTCTGCAGAGACGGTTACAGCTGGTCAGCGATCTCTGAACACCCGCAAAGCGTTGCCTCCGACAGAAGTCTCCTCTGACATGCGATTAACAGTTGAGCGACCACCTCCAACGGCCGGCTACCATAAACTCCATTGAGGTCCACGGCGCCCAGAATACTCGCAAGGGCTTTTTGGACCCCGTCTTCGCCCCTCTGGTCGGAAATGGTCGCAATGCCGGCACGACACTCGGTGAGGTCCTCGCCGGCGTGCAGGAAGCAACCTCCAAGCTGGAACGATTCGAGATCTTCAAGCCCGAGCCCACCGTCTTCCTCTCCGATGCCCGCGACTCGAACCCCCACGCCGCCGGAACCGATATTGATGTGTCCATACGCGTCGCAGAGAAGTCCCGGTTCATGCTGAAAGGTGGCACCGACCTGGGCAACACAGAGGGCTCCGGGTACATCAACCTGCTCTGCAGGAACATGTTTGGTGGCGCCGAGCAGCTATCCATCAACACCAGCGCAGGGACGCGGACGAGGTCGGCCTACAGCGCAGCATTCACTGCCCCTGTCAACGGCAACCCTGACCTGAGACTATCGGTGGAGGGCTTGTCTTCAAACACGCACAAGGAGTGGGCGAGCCACGACGAGCTGGCCAAGGGGGGTACTTTGAAGGCGGCATGGCTGTCAAAACAGGGCGACTTGTACAACCTCGCATACTCTGGCACATGGCGGCAGATTACTGGACTGAGCGCCGGTGCCTCCCCCACTGTTCGGGCGGACGCTGGAGACAGCATGAAGAGCTCCGTGACCTACAGTTTTACTCGCGATCGCCGGGACAACCCGCTGCTACCCCAGAGCGGCTACCTGATAAAGACGATGACGGAGCTGGCGGGTTTCGGCCCCCTGCGCGGTGACGTTGCTTTCTCGAAATCAGAGGTTGAGGTCGCCGGGGCTGTTCCCGTACCACTCCCAGGTGTTAGCAGCAGCCGGACCGGCATCTCCATCGGCGGAGGTCTCCGCTTCGGTCTTCTTTACCCCCTTCCCCTCGGCTGGTCCCCCAAGGGCGAGTCCATTCCCAGTCTGATCAACGATCGATTCCAGCTTGGCGGCCCGACCGACGTCCGCGGCTTCAAGATCGGAGGACTGGGCCCTCGTGAGGGAAACGACTCGGTGGGCGGCGATGTCTTCGCGGCGGGCAGCGTCAACATGCTGCTGCCCCTTCCCCGGACGGGCGTCGACTCGCCTCTCAGGCTGCAGCTGTTCGCCAACGGTGGCCGCCTCGTCGCCTTGCAAGACCAGAGCAGGGCCCGCGAGGTGGAGAGCAAGGGTTTGGCCATGAGCCCTGGTGCGGTCAAGAGCGGCATGGGGAGGGCCATCAGTCAGCTCAGCAACGGTCTGCCGAGCATAGCAGCCGGTTTCGGTCTGGTGTATGCCCACCCCGTGGCAAGGTTCGAGCTCAACTTCAGCTTGCCCATTGTTATGAGGAGAGGAGAGCTGGGGCGTAAGGGCCTCTCGGTCGGTGTGGGCATCAACTTCTTGTGATTACCGAGGCTTTCCGAGATGGGAGACTGGGTGAGTCTACCAGATGGCGCAGCCGGGGTGTAAAATAGGGCTCAAGCACCGAGCAATTTAAAGCTTAAATACAACCATGATCCACCCTGTGTACAGACTACGGACTCTTAACTTCACCTGTGGAGAAACCGTTGACAGAGCCGTCCGTCAGCCCAGCTAAAACTTGTTTGGTTCCCTTCTCCGCTTCTCCATCGTTTGACCATCCATCCACATTACAATCAACTTTGAATTAATATCTGGAGTACGAACGCGGCGCTTTGGAAATCACAAGCCGTGGACTGCAGGCAAAGTCTGTAATGTGACAGTAGCATCAGGATTGAGATGGATCGAGGGGGTCAGAAGGGGTTTGCAGTCTGCCTTCCGGACAACAGCGGCAAGAGTGGGCGGTGATTTTGGTGATGGCGCGGCAGAAGTACGAAGCGGTCTTGGTGGTGTGATCAACAGGAACCAGTGCAGTACAGGGCTTCGGACCACACGACTGAAGAGAGCTACAGCAAGTGACGTACCCGCTCCGAATCTCGGCCGCCCCACTCCGCGCACGAGCATGATCGCGTCTGCCTCCACCCCAAAATCAATCATAACATTACGACTGATTTTATCTTCTAGTCACCAAACTTCTTTTAGACATCAAGCTAGCCATCATGAAGTCGTGCTCAGAAGTTGAGAACCCTGACTCCCTCATTGTGTGCCAGGACAGGATGCCCGTCCAGGAGGCTTCCAGGGCCTGGCACATTCCACACTGGCATGCTACACTTCAAAGTCCACTCACCGGCTGACAAGGCCATCAGGTTGCCGCCGAGCCTAGGCCTCTTTTGAATGTTCAAGAGGACCATTTGGCTCTATTTCTCATCAACCAGAGCAGCCTGTGGCATGCGTTGACCCGCTGGCCAACAAGGACCCTGGCGGCCCGGTTGACCTTCCAGGCCCTGACCCTCAGCTCTTCAAAGGAAAGTGATCTTGATATTGAGGCGATTCGAACGACTCAAATTGGAGCCGTAGTACCATACAATAGCGATGGGTCAGAAAAGCCAAAAACAACATCAGAAGCGATATCAACTATCGTGGTTGCGGCGTCGTCGGCGACAAGGCGGACGGGGCGAGCGTGAAGGAAGGGTGGCGGAAGCCGGGCTATGCTTGCACCCCGGCAATAATCGCCGCATGTGGAGAACTAAAAACCCCTCTTTCACAACGGGCAGCCATCGCATTCATGATCTTTCTCATATGCCCGTTCTTCCATCAACTTGTATCATGGCCGCTCCTCGACCGCCCTTGCAAGGAGCTAGAGTATTGTGGTGGAATAACTCTGACGTCTACGTTCGTTGCCCCTTTTGTGACAATATTCACCATCATGGTTTCACAGGCTACCCTGGATCTGCACGCTCCGTTTCCCGGTTATCCCATTGTGACGGGCCTCGAAGTGGTAGCTACAAGATGGTGTTTCCTTTTGACGAAGTGAAAAGTCAGGCGTGGTACAGTATTGACAAAAAGAGGGCATTATTTGTTGCAGGAGGAGAAGAACCATCAGCATACTACAAAGAGTTCGAATCAAAGGACGACCCTAGGTTTGATGAGATCCAGGTTCATGCCAAGGAGGCTCTGCGTACGAAGCGAAGGTGGCACGAAGCGATGGAAACCATTGCGGTGGATTTGAAAGCCCACGACATCGCAGTGAGTGACTTGGTCTGCGGCAGATATGATGATGTGCAGCGACACCTTGATTCTTCGAAGGAGGCCGATCTATTCCTGCATGGTATTCAAGAATATGTCTACGAGATGCCTCCAGACGGCAACCACGACGACAACGGAGAACCATTGGGAACAAAAGAGGACTCCAACAACAAGACAGTGCGCCGTGAGGTTCACACTACCGGTCACACAACTCTGCACTTTGCTGCTTGTGAGGCCCACCCGGACCTCGTACGACTTCTGCTAGAGCGTGGCGCAGATCCTAATGCGCAAGATGTTAATGGGCGCACCCCTTTGGTGGAAGCATGCCTTTGGGGCAGACTCGAAAATGTGCAGCTTCTTCTCCATCACGGGGCGGACAAATGCATCCCCTCAGTACGCGATCGACAGCGATATCTACCGGTCGATTTCGCGCGCGACACAAAAGAGAATGTCGAGGAACGCCACAACCGATCTGGTGGAGCCTATATGGAAGACACCTACGAGAGGGATAAAGATCGAAAGTTCATTGTCACGTTGCTTGGAAACCCTACCGAAGGAGGCGTGCATGATGATGGTGACCGGCGCAGTCTGTGGCGATTTGCTTTCACGAAGGCTCCTCAGGATGCTACCATGGTCACTTTTACTGCACACTTCGACATCCCCAACCAATATAAGACAATCGGAGTTTTGTACCGCGGAGTTAGGTTCCCCACCGTAGCTGCGATGAGTGGTTGGGGCCACTCTGAGTGGGAGACAGACAATCTTCAAGTGGCAGGGAAGTCCTGGACTGGCGAAGTTCATTCACTCTGTCGAAGGGTCGGCTTCACACTTGAGAGCCACTCAAGGGACCATGGCATTCCTGGGCAGTACAATGCTTGTCATGCTGAGAAACAGCTGATAGCGTACTTCGTGGATCAGCATTTTTTTGACGGGTCTCAAGACAATAGAGAGGAAACACTCGACCTCGTGCTGATCGTACCACCAGTTCCGGTCAGATCGGCCGAGATCATGGTCAGCCGGCCCATATGTGATGAGTGTAAACGATTCAGTTGTCGTGTCAACCAGGCTCTGGATCTGGGCATATCTGTTGTAGCCAGCGTTTGTTGAACGGAATTAGGTCTTCGGAAGATAGTCATGAAGCCAAAGAGAAGTTTGAAGCCGCAGTACTTCAGAAGAGAATGGCGCGAAATTCGATAGTGATATAATAATGCCACGACAGAAATCAGGGAGACACCAAAAAGAGCGAAGGTGAATGGATTTCAGATTTTTCAATCCGCATACAGGCAGCAATACCCGAGTCCTTTATTTCACCTGGGCAGTATAGACTGTCGCAGGGGAATCATAAAAGACTATCATAGGGGGGCGGGAGAGTAATTCCTGATACTGGTACAGTGGAGCTTTGAAGCAAGCGCTACGTTTGGAAAGCAACGCTAATTCTGAAATGAATTCATTCACAACTCTAGGTACAGTACGCTCAACTGAATATTCTATCGTAATCCCAGAATGATGGAAGTGTCCTTCCGTACTTGTAAGCTTCTCGCTTACTTAAACTATATACTATTAGAGGAAGCGCTTAAATGGTAACCTACTAGTAGTGTTGTCTTGGGTATAAGGGACTTCTTGTGTTTATACTTTAGTAGTTAGGGTGCCATTAAACTATTTCGTACGGCCAGACATTCGGCTGTGTGAGTGAAATAGCATTAGTAGGAACTGAGAAAGGGGAAAGCTTGGGAACGTTCGACGCGGGGAGTGTCAGGGTACGTGAAAGCAGCATTTTGTTCCTGTACTACGAATAGGCCTAATTCTGGTCAGGCTACATCGGCTCACAGTAAACAAACACACTGTACAAGCCAAGTATGGCGCATGTGGTTAGTGCTTACCATTTTTTTTACAAACAAAACATAGGCGGACACTCGTTTCGGCCTACCCTGTACCGGGATATGAAAAATATAACCCTTAGACTTGTCCGTGACCAGATAAGTACCTAGGTATGCTGGTGGTCAGCGAACTGGCCTAAGTGTACTGTAGATACCTGCTTATAGTAACATAAATGCAGCTAACATCCGCCTACCTTGCATCTCCGCGCCACTTCCATCGCTCTCAGCACATACTTGCTTATTGTAAGGATTTAAAAAGATTATTAATATTTTAAAGTATTTATTTGAAGCTTCTTAATATACTCTTAGATGCTTCTTTATATGCAGCAAGGCAAATATTTTTAAGGTGTAGGATTTTAGGATAGGTTATATGCTTAATTGCTTATACAAGTTGGCATATGCTTGGAGCTACCTACTTAAGTAGGTAGGCGGGCGGTCTTGAGAGGCTAGTTGGGCAAATATTGGCTGCGCAAATGCCTTGATTTCAAATTCCAAAATACTTAAGGAACTAACTCATTGCGCTCGACATCTCTCAGGCAGAGTCCGACATAACTCAGAGAGTATGTAAAATGGGTGATGTGATCAGAGGACTGAATCATATTCGGGCCACGGCCTGAATGTTCTCTTGAACCACCTTGCCCTTGAAATGATGCTGTTTCTATGTTTGTTTTTGGACCAAGCAAGGGCGACGTTTGGACAATTAAATTTATACTTGACCACACAACTTGGCAGAAAAGAGCACCACCGTCTTACTCGGATCAATACTGAATACAAGCAAGACTTCAAATGCACGTAGCAGGCAGACAAGCAAGCACATGCAAATGCATTCCTAGCGTCATAAACAAGGATATCAGGGCTATTCTGGTGCCGTTGTGGATCCTTTGACCCCCGCATCAGTTCCCTGCGAAGTGGGATTCGGGATCTAGTTCGGTGACGTCTAAAACTACTTGAATTCCCCTCATCGGCGGGGCACATCTGAGACATCTACCTACCTTCCCAGTATTTAGCACCACGTCGCGCTTATTGAGAAGGAAAAAGGTTGATGCAGAAAGCCTGCAAAATCCCCGGAAAATGGCGACCACTGGGATATTGTTGGCCGGCTTGACTGGACTGGCAGCGTTTCTATACGGACCGCCCACTCATCGAGTCCTCACCAAGATTGGTACATTCAGATCATTGAGCTCGACGCCACTGTCCAATCCAGACGACCTTGTCATCCTCAAAGATACGACTCATTGCGAGGATGTCCATTATTACGCACCTGCTCATACACTGTTTACCGCATGCGAGGATGTGAGCGAGACGCGCTTCCATTGGTTTCCGCCTCTGGTCGAATTTAGCAATGCGAGCGTGGGGTGGAACAGCAAGGGATCCATTCATGTCATTGATCCAGAGGTGAGTCAACTACAAGGCCCGGGTCGAGGCGCGTGGCTCCAGGGGCGGATGGATATATCGACTGACGCAACCTACAGACTCGGGAGAACAGTAGGCTAAGGTTTGAGAATTTCGACGGACCTTTCATTACCCACGGCATTGACGTTATACCGGACCCCGAGAAGCCAGAAGGCGAATCTGTCTACATCCTCGCCATCAACCACGTGCCGAACCATGCTGTGTACCCGCGGGATGGGAGCACGCCAGAGTCCGGCCCAGACACGGCTCCCAAGGCAGCCTCTAGGATCGAAGTCTTCCACCACACCATCGGCGGGGGCAGCGTCAGGCACGTCCGCACCATTTCTCACCCGCTCATCAAGACGCCCAACGATATCTTCGCCGTCAGTCCGACGGAACTGTATGTCAGCAACGACCACTATTACTATGACGGCAACATGCGCCAGCTAGAGGATCTGTGGCCCGGCGCGACATGGTCCAATGTCATCTGGGCCTCCGCGGCCGAGGACGGCAAAGTGGAGGCCAGTGTGGCGCTGGATAAACTTCGAAACCCGAACGGAATGGGACACGGGCGCTCCTCAGATGAGATCCTTTTGACCAGCGCAGTCGGCGGCTACATGTTCGTCGGCAAGGTAGGATCGTCAGGTGCAAAGACCATCGATGTCGCGGAGACGATCGATCTCGACAGCACGACCGACAACCCGAGCTACTACTCGGACCCATACGCCACTCCTGGGGATGACGTGAGCGGCTTTGTGCTGCCAGGCCTCACCCAAGGCGTCAATCTCGCTCGTTACGGTCATCATCCAGAGTCGAAGCAGGGTGCCATAGCCTGGTTTGTCACCCCCAGTAAGAATGCCACAGGGGAGTGGGATAAGAAGTTGCTGTGGGAGGATGACGGTAGCATCGTCCGGAACGCTGCTACTACAGTTCTGGTCGGCATCGACCCCAAAAAGGAGGATGGGAAGAAGAAGGCTTGGCTCTACGTGACCGGCTTCTCTTCCGAGAACATGGTTGCAGTCAAGGTCGATCTGGCGTGATACAATGGGAAGGTTGAGAGGGGATGTGGAGCAGATATTTTGCTCAACATTTCGGAAGTTTTGAGCTTTGATGATTGATCCGGTCAAGACTGTGTGCAAATAGCGATTTGGGAGGTGGATATCTTTGGTATAGCGGAATACTTCCATCCTTTGCATGTTGATATGTTGCTAAGTAGGCTCGTGCTTTACGTAACAATTATTTGTGCTCCTTAGAGAAGGAGGTCGCTTCAATCCGCCTGTGATGGCTTGAGTTTCTTGCTTGTGGACACAATTTCAAGCTCATGTACCACCATTCACAGTTTGTTGACCTCGGCCATTAATTTTAGAGGCCGCTTTCCCGAATTCCCTCTTCACCTCTTCAGTGACTCCATGCATGTCACAGATATCCTGCTGCCCAGGTAAATCACTTCCAATCACCCAGCTGCCGTGAATCCCGGCTCTGAGCCTGAACGGGAGCTCAATGATGGCTATTGGGCCTTGAGCAATCTCCGCCGAGTCCAGGATGACGATCTCAGTGAGCAACTTGTCTCTTCTGTTCGCTACAGAGATCAAGTACCCATCAGCCTCCGGGGCTAAGTACATAAGTGTAACCACAGTTAGCCAACCTTTTCCATATGCCTACAAAAGGTGGTCATCTCACCATCCAGGGACCTGGGGATGAAAGCTACTTCATGCAGAGCGGTGGACTTTCCAGCCGACCAGTACTCATACTTCCCAGTCTCGACCGAGCATCTCGCAATTGAGTTGTAAGCACCTCCTATAGCTGGCTCGTGGGAGTTGGGATCGTGCATGGCTAGGAACAACTGGCTGTATGGCTTGGTTTCGTAGCGTGCATCAACCTTTGGCATTTCGCCATCCAGATTCACCAACTCCGTTGGCTCGACCTTGGGGTCACTGGATTTGAGGTCGAACTTCCAGCGTACATAGTGGCTGATCGTACCGTCCTTGGGCGGTTTCGCACTTGCAGCCGTGTGCATGTTCTGTCCAATAGGTGGGAAGAACCAGAACTGCCTTTCCGTTTATCATATGCTCTATGACTTCTCAGATCCGTCCAAGCATACCTTGTTGTGATAAGTGAGTGGGGCGTCCAGGTAGACGCAGCCGTCATCGCCATCGAAGGCATTACCGGTGTGCCCGTAGACTACATCAGAGCCCCAGAAGTTAGACGTTTGTGACAGTACCACAATACCCAGCCAGGTGTGAAGTGGTCTCCCAATTCTCGTTACAATATATCTTTCTGACAACGAGGGGATATGGAAGTCCCCGGGAGGCGGAGATAAAGGGGTGCTCCTAGAGGATTCTTGCTTGGAGGCATGTGAGTTCGTTGGAGATGTACTCACATGCGTTCTTATAGTGAAACCACTTGATGTCCTCTGGCTTTGGGTTCCGGCGCGGCAAGACACCAAAGGTGAGAGGCTTCTCTTCCGACCATGCAAAGTGCTTATGACCCTCCTTCAGCAAGTCGATTGGCACAGTTGTCAGTGGTGTTAGGATGAAGATGACATGGTTATCAGTTGCAGCCATGTCGTGCATCATCGCAACAAACGGGGTCTGGAACCAGCACTCTTCGAGTTTAGACCCATTCTTGTCGAACAAAAAATATGCCACGTCTCTTGTGGAATCTCCCTTGGCTTCGTAACCCATGGTGATCATCTCACCCGTATGGGGATCGATCTTGGGATGGGCTGTGAATGTAGGGGATGTGTATTGGCTGTGGAAGTCGTAGGCCCCTAGCATTATTTAGCGACGCTCGACGCAGACCCCGGTGATTTACTCGCCCTTGGTTTCAAGAGTGTCTGGATTCATCGCATAAGGCAGAGAGTCCTCTTTGAGTGCCAATAATTGGTTCTCAAAGTACACCACGTGTGTGTTGGCAGTCGCGTGGCAGCGCGTGCGGACTCTCGGGTCGTCAGTGTACCGATTCCTATACTTTCCGTAGACCGCTTGCCTGGCAGCACGCTCTATGATGAACTTCTCCGTCCGTACAAACTTCTGCTTGAAGTCCGCGTGCCCGTCCTTGATGCGTACCGCATCAATAGCTCCATCGCCGTTGATGAACACGTCGTCGTCATATAGGGGAGCCCACTGAGCATCAGGCATCACTCGGTAATAAGTACCGTCGATCTGAGGAGGGATTTCTCCGCGGATCATGCAATTGTAGATCTCGGCCTCGAAACGGCACGGTGCCTCCTGGCCTTTGAAGAAGGGGTTGTCAGGGTAGCGAGCCTCCGGCCGGTATTCCAGCTTGGCGGCACATTCGCTGATATCTGCCATTGTTCATCGATGTGGTTTCAGATGAGGGCAGAGCGAGACAAATGAGAGTGAAGACGAATGAAAGCTTCGGTGGACAAATGGTTCGCATCCCGGGATCTTAATCGATTTGACCCCGCACAGCATAGTCAGCCCAAGACGCCGGCACGCATAATCCGTTGAGCTGTAACGGGATCAATATGTTCCTGCCGACCCGACTTCTTATATTGCGAGGCCCTCAGGGGATCTCCCTGGGGGCAGAGAATAGCGCAAACTTGACTCTTTGTGCAGCGGCGGGGCTTTCTGGGCAATAGATCTTCGCTCAATTTGAGATTCATAAGGTAACGTATTTGATAAGCGAGTGCACCAGATAAGCGAATGCACCACTTT
>LJJS01001360.1:433-17270 GCA_001447215.1 Diaporthe aspalathi
GCCGCTCTGCTAACATAAACCCTACAGGTTACCTACTAAACCCTACAAATGTTTGGTGTAATCATTATATATATTTATAAATATATATAATTAAATTTAGCCTTTTCTTTTTTTGTTTTAAATTTAATTCCTTTTTTCCTTTTATAATAATACCTTTTCCCTTTTTTCCTTGCAGCTTTGCTACTATTTTGCAGCGTAAAAATAGCGCCCTTAGTAATATTCCGACCTTTAAACCTATAATACCGCCGCCGTCGCCCTATAGCACACTGTGCCCTGACACTACCTACAGTGAACCTATTATTCGTCCGCTATATATATTGTGAAACGGGCGTACGGCTTGAGAGCATGGAGCTCAACTTGACACGATGGCTTCCAGCGGCAGACCGGTAACCACTGATGCCACCGCTTCCCCGGGCCTCGCACCCTTTCCGAAAGCTGAGCTTTGTTGCGGGTTCCTTAAACCTTGGTTTAAACTTATAGCCTTTTAGACTCGAATCCCATGAAATTCAAATCAAGCCTCGGTCGTGCATACCGGTTCCATCGCTTCTGCAGTATTGAACCCATGGCCCAGACTTATGCAGCTGTGAAATTGAAGGATCCTACTCTGGTAGCGATGGCTAGGTTACCTGTGCGGACGATCTAGATTCGGGCTACCATCACAGAGGCCGCGAATCAGCAGATCGGACGGACCGCAACGGCCACCGGACCAGGAAGTTATTTGCGCTCAAAAAGTCAATGAGAAGCGGGGACAGCCCAGAGAGCGCCATGATGCGAGGGATCAAAGCAACGGCAAGGCGTTCGTGTTTGAACCGCGATACCATCTTGTCGCAAGGCTTGTCTTGCCGAGCATAACATCTCCTTGGTTCGACTACCAATTGGAATTTCACATGTGCAGACAACGAGATGGATGTTCGGGAATGGAAATATCCCTTGTTGAGGCTCGAGGGTGAACACTCTCCCATCAAGGTCAAGCTTGCGATTGTAGGTGGCGATTAGAATGAATATCAACCTCGCGCCACCTCAGAGCAAGTGACCGTTTGCTTCATGACAAGTCCACTCGAAGAGATTAGTCAAATTCCTGAACAATAATTGACCCAGGACTTTTCCAACTACCAAAGACATTATCGACTCAACACTCCCTCAAGGAGGGTCCTTGTCTTCCAAAGAACCGAAGCCAGAACTAAGCCATGAATCGGACCACATCCACAGATCCGGGTTCGGCGTCCCGGGATAGCTCCACACCACGGACGCGCCAGAAATACGGTACCGCCTGCGAGGGCTGCCGGCGACGCAAGCTGCGATGTGACCGTCGCCGGCCCCAATGTGGCGTTTGCCAGGCCGCTGGGATGCAGTGTCACTTCGCAGTACTTCGATCTCGAGCCCTTCGGAGCCCGAAGCCTGGGTATTTTAAAGACCTCCAAGCCCGCATTGGTGAGTTTTGTACGGTTGATACGGATGATATCCCGCTCATTTGGATAGCTAATTGTTTATCGAGCGACAGCCGCTCTAGAATCAACTGTCGTCCAGGCCAGCCGACAACTCAAGTACTCCAGATCCAATGCTCATGTCGACGATGTGGCACTCAACGCCGGCCAAATACCGCTCCGTCCGTATTACATCGATCGACGCGAGGCTCTAGAGCTCAGCAACTGTGCTGAAGATCCGATCCAGGCACAGCCCGTGACGGAGTCTTACCCAGAAACCGCAAGACCACGACAGGGAAACGCTCCAGTTGAGATGACAGTATCGCCGTCAGAAAATTTGAAGCCCTCGCCGTTGCATACGCTCGATCGTTACCCAGGCTCTGGTGGATTCTTCATGTCGAAAGAATTCAACAAGACTCCTTATTCCTCGCCGATCTGTCAGAAGACGGGTGGGAGCTTGTCTGAGAGTCCATCGGAAAATTCGTCAACCTGGCTCGACATGTATTCACGCACACCCCGAGATAGCTGGTACATGCCCGGCAACGTGCCAATCGGTTCCCCGATCCGTTCGCCGTCCCGACCGCGCATATCAATGGGCTTGCAGTCGTCTGGTTTCCATCAAATAAACTTGTATGGCGCGTGTCTTTTAGTGCAGCTGAAAGAACAACCAAGAAGCCATATACGCTGATAATTCTGTGTTTAGGAACCAAGGGTACTGCGAGAATGCTGAGCATTCTGCCCCGACCATCCACCAGTGGCGCTATTAGTCAAGAAGAGAGAGAATCGATCAGTCCGCAGACCATGCCACTCGGAAGTATTCCATGTGGACTTTGAAAGCTTCCGCAGCAGCAGTCTGTACTCAGCTACGTAGCTCAATCGTACCGCTGTGCCGTGCGCCCGCCGCAGTGGGAAGACCTGAAGCAATGCATCGATTTAAGGAGGTGCAGGAACCATCATTGTCATTCTTCTCCGTCTTCGTCGAGGTCGTATAAAGGACAGATGTAGCCTTTTCTTGGTCCGATTTGGCTGGCTCCAGAGCCTGGTGTAGTCTGAGATTGATTCTCTTGCCTCCCTCCGAGGACTAGATCGAATTTGCAGGATAGAAGGATACCTAGTCTTTTTTGCCTGTGTTAGTTTACACAGGATTGCAAGCTGTTCGATCGAAGTAAATAGCAGTTAATATAGTCTTCAGCTCTGTGCGGGGCTTCTAACTACACGCTTCTAGACTGAGAGGTCATCGACGAACACAAATTTGCCTATTAAGTAAAAGAAAGTAATAGTTGTAATTAAATACCCTAAGTAGGTATTGAGCCAACTTAGCACCCCGTTTTTCCGAAGAATAAAATTTTAATATAGAATAGGCAAATAGCAATTGACAATCAGTGCCCCATGTCATTGACGCAAGAGAATTTCGAAGTGAAAAGAGCCCATGCCAGAAACCTTTCTTTTTTTGGGGGGGGAGGGGGGCGAGGGTGGGTGGCGGGTGGAATAGGGGCGAGCCAAATGTAACCAAGTTATCAAACCTATTGAGGGCAAGGTTGCTGGGCACAACTGCGGCGTAGTGGAGGCTCTCGTAGTCGCCCCATTCAATTTTGTCATAGTCGAGCCCATTGAGCATAGTCTTCTTGGTGTCTACACGAGGGCATTGGAGCGAGCCTCGGCCCCTCCCCTCTTCGTAACTAGTAATGCTAAAGTCGTGGAACTCAATGTGGAATCTACCATGTTCATCAAACATTGGGCCTTCTTAACACATAGAACTAGCATCTGCGTCAGTACAAATGTATGGATGTACGGTTGTTCATCTCCAAGCTTATCGGAACCGATCGCAAAATAGCTCTTGCGAGAAAAGGCCCACAGCGCGTGTCAGCGCCAGACCGGCGGGTCAGGTCAGCAGCTAGTTACCAAAGTGCTGTGGGAAGACTGCACCCGTGCCGAAGACCTTTTGGCTCAAAGCTTGCGAGGATTGTCGTCCACTTAGGTCAGCGGCGGATATCCGCATGATCTCCAACGGTCTAGAAACAGTGGAGATCTAGAAGGATTTTTAAGACCCTCACGATAGCTGACATGCTTGACATTCGAGACATGGTGCAAGAGGTGCATGACTAGTTCCCAACCGCCTTGGCAAATCTCGCTTCGGTCCTCCAGGCTGCAGCCAACGAAGAGCGGCAAAGTGGCTACAACGGTTTTGTGGCTTGCCCTGGATGGCTGCCGAGTCTATTCCAGATCCGAGCACTCGGTCCGCACGAAGGATTCGCGCTTGCTTTAGTTTAGTGGACGGGGAACTACACTGCTCCGGCGAGGTGTTTTCACCGCTACGAACGACAGCCGCGGTACAGCCTGAGCCAACTTGCCCTGAAGCTTGACAGGCAGCTAATAAAGCAGTATCATGTGGATGGCGTTGTGCACACCTTTGCTTCCTACTGTTTGATCGAAGCGAGAGGATGTCTTGCAGATTGAATCTTATTTGGCTTCATTAGCTGCCTTCAGCACAAAGCTCAGACGCCCTTGAGACCAACTGCCAGTGAATAGTCTACAGGTAGTATTCTGAACGATGGTGTGCCCAGCTGCACCGTACTGGGAATGTCGGTGCTAGCGTCTCACGAAACAACCTAGACCGTCGAGACACTTTGCATGGCAAATTGCCCGCCGAGGACATTGCCCCTAGCTATGCCAGTCTGATTTCTTGTATCCGCCTATAGACCGTAGTCTCGTACTTGGCCCACTTTCTCCCACGGGAACACTAGGGTGAACGAGACATATATCTACAACGTGAGACGCACTGGAAAACCGCAGGTCATGACCGAGCAGATCATTCCAGGCTTTGCTAAGTTCGGTCCGTAGCGCTTACTCGGGTGTACTACCAGTCCCTTAGGTTCCTGTGACGTCTTCATCTCACACATTCAGCATCGCACGAGATGGTGAAAGTACTGTCTTGGGGCGTTGTGTGCGTCTCCGCCGGACTTGTTGCCGGTGCGACGACTGAGAAAGCCGACTCCACCTATGACTACGTGATTGTCGGAGGAGGTCTCACCGGCCTAGTCGCGGCGGCACGTCTGTCCGAAGACCCTGATGGTACGTGGCCCCCGAATTGGATTTTCTCTGAGAGATACCTACTGACCAGTAACAGTCTCTGTATTGGTTTTGGATTATGGAAAGTTTGACCGGAGTAACAAGACGTACATCCCATACTACGCCACCGTTATTGATACGTCCGGGCCAAGTAATCTGCGGGACATCACTTCCGTCCCAGAACCTGGTCTTGGGAACCTCACCTTCGGCGTCAGGGTCTCCCAGGTCATCGGCGGAGGCTCCCAGGTCAATGGCATGACCTGGGATTACCCCTCAGCTGCCGACATCGACGCTTTCGAGGCATTAGGGAACCCAGGATGGGGATGGGAGGGCTTGAACCCTTACATGAAAAAGGTTTGTTGCTCTGATGGCCGTGGCCGAAGACCACTCTTTAACTAATGTCGACAATTTCTAGTCTGTCACGTTTACAGCACCGAGTCACGAGATTGTAGCGCAGTACAATTACTCTTACGACGTGTCCGCATGGGGCCAAAATGGGCCTGCGCAAGCCAGTTACCCCGAATGGCAAGCCCCTGACTTGTGTACGCAGACCAGATTCAGAGAATATGGCTACAGAGGCTGACTTAACTATCACAGACAAGCTCATCGAAGCCTTTGACGAGCTTGGCCTGCCATTCGTCGCAGAACATGCGACTGGAGAGGCTGTCGGCCACTACTGGGCGCCGTCATCCATAGATCCCGCGAATGAGACACGCTCTTCCTCCTTATACTCGTATTATGACAAGGTGTCCTCGCGCAGCAACCTCAAGCTGCTGTCGATGCACCAGGCCAGGGAAGTTCTCTTCGAAAACACCACCAGCAGCGACGCGCCGCTTGTCGCGACTGGAGTGTCCGTGCTGGATCGGTCCAACAACAACACTCTGGTGTTCTCGGCGAGCAAGGAGGTTATCCTTGCGGCTGGCGGCGTCTTCACGCCGCAGCTGCTCCAGTGGAGCGGTATTGGGCCCAAGGACGTACTTGAGGCAGCTGGTATCGACACCAAGATCGACCTTCCTGCAGTTGGCAGTAACTTCCAAGACCACCCAGTGGGATACATCAGCTGGACAGGTAAGTTTCCGCCAAAGCCAAGCTGGCCCTCTATAAAGATGAGACATGGAAAGCTGACATCCATCACGCAACCAGTAAACAACGCCTTCCCCAGCCCCTCGGAGCCATCTATCAACACGACCTTCTTTAATGAGGCGTACGACCTCTATCACCAGAACCACACCGGCCCCCTGACCAAGGCACAGGCCACCTACATTGCCTTCCCGTCTCTGAATATGCTCACCAATGCCTCCGGGTCACTCGTCGACAGTCTTGAGGCGCAGGACCCCAGCACCCACCTGCCCTCCATCTACACGAGCAGCCCTGGCCTGCAGGCTGGCTTCGAGCGTCAGCTCGCCATCCTCGCCTCCGACCTCCGCGCGGGCACCGTCGCAGCCGCGGAGCTCCCCGCAGCGGGCGGCGGTGTAATGGCCAACGGCGTGATGAAGCCCTTGTCCCGCGGAACCGTGCACCTCGACCCCTCGGACCCCTATGGCGTGCCCGCCGTCTTCCACAACGCGCTGACGAACCCGTTCGACCGCTCTGTGCTGTTTGCCGCCGTAGAGTACACGAGGCGGGTCTACGGCAGCGCGGCCGCCGCCGACCTGGCGCCCGTGGAGGTGTCCCCCGGCGCTGGCGCGACCACAGAGGAGGCGGTGATCGCGGCGCTGCTGGAGGACGGGCTGCTGGGCCCCACCTTTGCGCATCCCAGCTGCAGCTGCCCCATGATGCCGCGCGATCTGGGCGGGGTTGTCGACCCGGCGCTGAGGGTTTACGGGACGGAGAAGTTGAGCATCATCGATGCGAGCATTCTTCCTATCATTCCGGCCGCTCACTTGCAGGCTACTATGTATGCTGTTGCTGAAAAGGCCAGTGACATTATAAGGAGCAGGGCCTAGATGGACACGCTTGAGAGCCACGTGAGAGTACCTAGGTATCCAACAAAACATGACCGATTTGGAATATTAGCCTAAATGAATACTTGTATTTCCTTTCCTCATGCAATTTCATCTGCTCGACAACTCGTATGAATGGCCTGTTGCATGTCCTGCTCGAGCCTCGCCGGCTTCCTGCCGCACAGGCCTGGGTTACTTTGCGCACGAAATGGCCCAGTGGGAAATTTCTCCGCAAAGGTATTATGACTCAAGTAAATCATCAGTAAAGGTCATGTAGCCGTTGGACTGTCTGTCGGCCCTGCAATGTCATGGGAAGTCCCGCAGCCAGATCGCCGGCAACACATTGTTCTGTTGTGACGAGTCTGCTCATTAATTGAATTGAATACTTCGTCGAGTCAGTCAGCCAAGGGATTTGGTGCATTTACAACCACGAAGGTATGTATTTGTCATTGCCTCAAGTGCATCTTAAAATCACCAAACCATTACGGTGTACGGCTCCCAAAAGCCGTGACTCGGCTCGCCTGCTTTTCAAGTTTCTGCCATACAGCTGTCAATGACCAGGTCTGATGGAGCCCCTAGAGCGAGAAGGTCGGAAGATCTAGTTTTTACGCAGTAGGATTGTCTTCAAATGTTGTCATACTTCTGCCAGAACGAACTGTGGAGCCCTGAACGCAGGCTACACAACAAAGATAGTGTCTAGCGGCTATTTATTATTTCTTGGCCCTAACTGCAACCGCAAACCACGAGGTCCAGGGGGTTATACAAATAATCTATCCCAAACTTAGAGTTGACCCTATTCACACTGGCACTTCTTCCGACGTCATTTATGGCTTTTATGCCGGACATGATGTTCGGACCTGGGGATGGTGGCATTTGATTAACCCGAACTCTTAACTCAGGGTACGTGATTGACTCTTTGTGACACACTCTGTTCTTGTCAAGGCTATAAGCGGTTGCTGCCACTGCCAGCCGCATGAATATGTACACTAAACATCGATATAAGTTAACAATGTGCATCGGAGATGAAATTTTGCAACTGACAGGCAAAAGTATCTACGGGATCTCACTGCCCGTATATGAAACTTTATTACTCTGAGCATTGTCCGGGCTCTTCGTGGTTCCCGTAACCACATAATCCACCGGAATAACTGGAGATTTCAAGAACTCGGGGCCATGACAAGCAGGGGGCATAGAATCCAATTTCCGTATTTGGGCCCACCTGAAAGCTTGTTGTTGCCTGCGCCTTGGCAGAACCACCAAGCCAATGCACGGTAATTCAGTATTTCGAACAAACCCGAAGCAAGTTGGGGTACTGCATGAGGCGGCAGGTGCCTAGTACTTACTACAATCAAGACATCGCTGGAGAGCGAATCATATTCCGGGTTAACAAGACCCGGCATGTGGCCACGTGCACCTTTGCCGACACGCCCGGGCCGCAGCCTTGAAGTCTCGTGGATTTAAGCTTCGAGTAGCGTAATAATATTGACTGCAATGAACTTTAACCTTAAATACTAGTAGGGGATGAACATGCCGTCTCCTGGCCGCTTAAAAAGTTAAGGAGAATAACACGAAGCGCTCTCATTTATAAATATGAGCACAAGCCACGGCCATCGCAGAGTTCTTCAGGGACTTTGTTCTGACGTCCCATTCTTTTTGTCCCAGCGCGTCTCTCGTTTCTCCATTTGTCGTCTTGAAAAGCGGTACCATGCGTCCATCAGCTCGTCTGCTTGCTTCAGGGTTTCTGCCCCTGGCCTTGGCAGCCAAACAGATAGACAGGTCCCAGATCGAGACTGTCACCACGGATGTGCTCCTCGTTGGGGGCGGATCCTCCGGAACCTATGCAGCCATCCAACTCCATGATTCGAACAGAACCGTGGCCGTTGTCGAACGTACCGGTAAACTGGGTGGCCATGCGGATTCTTACTATGGACGAAATGGCAGTGTTTATAATGTTGGCGTACAAATCTTCTATGACATTCCAGTCGTCATTGACTATTTTGCCCGCCACGGCGTTCCGCTTTTCACATCGCCAACGAATGCTGCGTCAACCACCATCAACGCGGATTTCTCCCTGGGAGTTGCAGCTCCTGCAGCCAATGTGAGCGCCACAGAGCTCGGCATTGCACTCCAGCGATACGCCGAGTACCTCGCAGCCAACTTTTCTACTGTCTACCCGGGCTACTACCTGCCCGACCCGGTGCCAGAAGACCTTTACCAACCTTGGGGAGACTTCATGTCAAAGTATGGGCTCGGCGCCATCGCAAACCTCATCAACACCTACATACAACCGGCGGAAGCATGGAAAGAGCCGGCCTTGTTTCCCCTGAAGTTGCTCGCTCTGGATCCTTTGAACGGCATCACGTCTGGGTTCAAAGTCACGCGAGATGTCAATGACATCTATCGCTCAGCTGCCTCAATCCTCGGCGATAGCGTGCTTTACAACTCGACCGTCACGAAACTTTGCCGCTCGGAATCCGGCGTCGAGGCAATTGTGCAGACACCTTCCGGCATCAAGCGTATCGTGGCCAAGAAGCTCTTGGTGACGACTCCACCTGTGGCCGAGAACTTTGAGGGATGGGACTTGGGCGATGACGAGACAGAGCTTTTTGACAAGTTCATCAGCCAGCAGTACTATGCTGGTGTCATCCGCCACTCAGGCCTGCCGCAGGCGACGGTGCAGAACGTCGGCTTCACGACTCCGTTCAACATCCCTGTGCTTCCGGCGCTATTCAACGTGGTGCCGACTGGGTTTGGAGACAACACATTTGTGGTGTACTACACCGCGCACGAGCGCATCGAGCCGGACGCAGTCAAAGCTGACACTGTCGCTACCCTGGAGAGACTCGCTGCAGGTGGTGTTATTGGCGCGTCCGAAACAGAGTTTTTGGAGTTATTCGACCATCCACATGTCCGTATGTATGTGTCGGGGGATGATGTTCGTGATGGGTTTTACTCCAGCCTGTATGGGCTTCAAGGCCAGCGGAGTACGTACTGGACCGGCGCTGCGTGGGTGACCCAGGCTTCATCGCCGATTTGGGACTACACGAAGAGTGTGGTTTCTGAACTGCTCGCAGATCTGTGAGCTTCAGATCTCAGGACATTCGAGTTGAAACTCATGAGGTTGTAGAATCAGACAATTATTGGTGATGCGTCTCACGGCATGGCACCTTCCATGGCTCTTAATAAGCACGGCAGTAATCAACACACAATATTTTGACACTAAATTTGGCACTTAGACTTACTCCCAAGCATCGATTTCTCAATCTTTTCCTTCCCGACCGCTTGCTCCGTATCTTGGATTGCAATCAACCAGGCAAATTATGCCGACGACTCTCATTGGACTTACTTGAGGCCGGACTGAGTGGCTTTCCACCTTGTTTATGTGAATTGGGACCTGATGTTGCGCGCTCTCGTCGGATCACTTCCTGCCAACCTCGTGTGCATTTGCTTAACCTAAACACTTCCATAGCTCTTTCCTCTTGATACTCTTGTCTACCTTAATTCTGAGACATGCTCTTGCCTCGTCGTTACCAAGCGTGTTATGTTGTCCTTGCTCTTCAGCAGTCAGCCAAAATCGTCAAATGACCCCCTGAATCATCTCCTTTTCTTACGACCTCAAAGAATCCAGAATAACAACACATGCGTGCCAGCCATGCACATTGCCATTCTGACCACGATCCTCGCCTCCGCGGTCTTTTTGGCTGCTGTTCCGGACGCACCAAACTCTTCTCGCGATGCTATCAGTCGCGACACGGGCGCGGAGGACCTCCCCGACATCGCCTCGATCATCTCGGTACCACCAGCTGCCTTTGTGAGCTACGCCAAGGGCAATCTCGTCCGAGATGATCTTCTTAGAAGCCTTACCGGAGCACGCCCGGCCGACCTCGTCACGATGAAGAAACGGTGGGCTTGTGCTTCTACGCCGACTTTCACTTGGGGCGACGTTGACAATGGTGGCGTCGGCGTGACCATCACGAACGCCGACTTCGACTGGCGGGCGTTCTACATTTACCAAAACCTCTGCGACTACGTTCCGTTGAAATATCTCTGGATTGCGGCACAGCACACCGTTTTCGTTTCTCTCCCCCCTGACTTCCAGGGACGCATTACGCGTGGCACAGACGAGGTACGCCGGCTCCCACGAGCGTTACCTGTCCGTCAAGCATTGCTAACGATGTTACGTAGTGGAACCTCGGGGGCATCCCCAGACCCCTCGGAACATGGCTCGAGCTCGCTATCGACAACCGCAGCTGGATCTGGGGCGACGTCTCCTTGATCCGAGGATGTGACGGTCCTGTGCTGATGTGGGCTCTTGATGGGTCAGGCGCGTGGAAGGGCTTCACCCAAAGCATTCTAGACGGTGCCCCTTTCGGGATCACCCCGTCGGGTGCGTATGATGTCAAGCCCTCGGGGCGGTGGGTCATTGCGGCGACCGAGAATTGGGACGGCTCGACCAACATCATCCCCATGGTCTGGGATCTCCAAAACGTCGGCCCCGAGCATGTCTATGTCGATGATGATCATGGCAATCCAGTTATAGCTTCCAACAATGGTCGGTTCGGAACATATTGGCCAGCAGGCATACTTTAGACGATATCCTCGGTCGACTCCATATATTATGACCGGGCCGTCTTGTTGGATTTTCTGCGCTTGAATAACCCAGTCATTGGGCACATGGATGTTGTATCATTCCCTAGGCCTAGCTTTTGGACCATGCCATGCCTTGGCCTTTGGCTGCACGCGAATTACCATGTTACAATGAGCTCCGAGCCTTTCATGATCATTGACGTTGAAACTCACGTGATGTGGATATGCTTGTCATGACTAGATAGACTTTGAAAGGTGTTGCACTGTAGGGAATTGCCGATGGACCCTACAATCAATGATGCAATAGACACGAAACCTTCACCAGCCGCAGGTTACATCGCTGCGGCTCGATTTATAAAACACTTGGTAACGGGAAGGACGGGTCACGCAACAGTTAACATAATAAATACGCATATCGAGAAGCTCTTGGCATTCCAGAGAAGATTGCACATCACTTCAGAACTAACCTAAACATTCTCCTCCGGACGCAGTATAAGTCACTACCATGGCATCAAAGTACCAGAAACTACTCAACAAGCATGTGGTGGTCATCGGAGGGACTTCGGGTATTGGTTTTGGCGTCGCAGAAGCGTCACTCGCATCGGGGGCCCAGGTGACCGTATCATCATCCAACAAGTCCCGCGTTGATGCAGCCGTTCAGAGACTCAAAGAAGCCTTCCCGGGCCAAAAGGTAGCCGGCTACGCTTGCGACCTGTCCAAGCCCACAGTCGAGCAGGACCTCGAGGCTCTCTTCTCGAAGATCGGCAAAGTCGATCATATTGTTTATTCAGCTGGCGATAAACTCGCCGCCGCGCCTGTCCAAGAGATCACTTATGAGAAGATCATCGCTGCCGGCCAGGTCAGATTCATCGCAGCCTTGCTTGCCGCGAAGGTTGGGAGCAAGTATCTTAATCCTGGGCCTTTCTCGTCCATTACGCTTACGACTGGGTCCGTAAGCGAGAAGCCCAGGCCACAGGTACGTGTAGCCACATGCCTACTGTCTCTTTCATGGCCCTGCTAATGTGTAGTTCTGAAGTGGAGCATGGTTGCAGGCTTCGCGACCGGACTGCACGGCTTGACGAGGAATCTAGCGTTGGATTTGAAGCCCACCAGAGTAAATCTGGTGAGCCCCGGTGTGGTGGAAACCGAACTTTGGGACTCGTTGTTCGATAAGGAGACTAAGAAGAAACACCTGGAGGGGATAGCTGAGACGCTCCCCACTGGCAGAGTGGCCCAACCTGCAGATGTGGCCGAAGCCTACTTGTTCCTGATGAAGGATCCAAGCGTGACGGGAACAGTTGTGGACAGCAACTCCGGTACCTTCTTGATTTAGTAACTCGCGTTGAAAATTGTCCTACGCTGGCGCCTGTAAAGACCACGATCATGCTAGGGAACCAGTGGCCTTGAGCCTGTCCTCGCGAGACGTGCTCCTTGTCTGGTGCCGGTATTTTCCATCTTTCTGAGTCTTCCATATCCTAAGAAACTCATCTCTTTCGTGCACCACATATGTCAAAAGAAACACAATGATGGTCAATGGGATAGCAGCTACCCAGTACCACCACAATCGCGGATTCTGTGCGGCGAATACGTCGAACGGGATGCTGAATATCGAAGCAACGCACGCGGGAGGTGCGAAGACCATAGCGACAAGAGTCAGAGACTTTGCCGTGCGGGCCTCGAGGATAGCTATACGGCCGCCAATCATCCCATTCAAGGCCGCAAGTGACGAGGTCATGCGAGCATAATCGGCCAGGCGTGCGCGGAACTCACGGTGAAGGTATAAGAAGTCCGCAGCTGATGAGAGCCAGTCTTCCTCTCCGAGTGGATGTTCTTGGACTGCATTTATGGATACATCCTGGGTTGTCGAGGAGTCGTCGAGGGATTCATACGGCTCGCGGCCCTGGGGGATGCGAAGCGAGTCGAGCACCGCTCCGAGCGCCTCGAGGTATTCTGGACATTTGAACTGGCTCCAGGCCGTCTCTACCTGGTTGCTCTCGTCGATTTCCTGCTGTGTCTTGCGTTGGGCAGCCCATCCCGAGGAGCGCATCGAGGCCGTCTGATGGCTAACAAAACCGAGGAGCTGGCAGTAATGGCTAGCTACGATTTTACGTGGAAAGATAGCTGCTGAAGAAGGGTCCGCCAGGCTCCCAAGGATGTCGGCATGGTTCTGAAAGTAGTACAACAAGTCGTCCATAAAGGACACATGTCGAGGTAGTTCCAGTTTGGCTCCTAGGACGTAGTCAGGAATGAATCCATGGTAGCCGCCTTCGAAGGCCTTGATCTTCAGGTCGACCCGAGTTTTGTTGAGCAAAACTGTCCTGGGAGCCGGATCGCACAATACCAAAGCTTTGAGATGTTGTCAGCTAGACCACACTTTTCACATTGCGACTGCTGAATGGGATGACCACTTGCCTTTCCATCCATCACCATCCTGCCTCGACCAGAAGGAACATTTTCGTGGCGCTACTAACAGCCATCCACGCTCGGGTGACTTCATCCACTTGTAGCATTGAATCTGCCTTCCGGTGGCAGCGCATTGTACCGTGCTGGGGTTGTGGCGATCGAAGTCCCCATGGTTTACACTCTCCACCTGCCATAACTCGAAATATTCCAAGTTGAATGACCTTCTCGGGTGGGCGGTTGTTGGGAGCCTGGGGCAATTAATGACCTCGTTAAATCGAAAGGTCGTCTGGCTCCATTGGTGCCGCGCGAAGATATATTCCGACACTTTGAACTTGGCCATGAGCAGCGACTTTAGCTTCGGAAACGTGGTCTGGTTTATGGAAGTCTCGACGATGCACAAGCGGCGCCTACTCGAAATTGCATTGTTTTGGTTGGGCTCGTCGAGGATTTGCCCGAGCCGTGCAAGAGCGTCTCGCCCTGCAAATTGATGGAGCTCGCGGAGGGTTTCAACTCTAGGAGTTGGGTAGAACTCTAGGACTGAGGCTCTCAGATCCATAACGTGAATTGAAGTATCGTGTCTGTCGCTTGGAGTGATTGTTGATTGTTCTCGGGAGAGAAATGATGAGTCTTCCGCACACAGCAGATTGGAGCCTGTTTGCTTACCTATATTTCCATGGCTAAGCCGGTCAGCTGAAGTCATAACACAGCTCATTGTTAGCGTAGGATTCCTTCAGCCACCTCGGGCGAAACAAGACAAGACGCTATTCGCCGAGGGACTCGATCGTATGCAGTGTAACCCAAACTCGTTCGTTCATCCCAACAGCGATCGCTCCTCTGAGGAAGTGGAAATACTGAATTTGGTGCACTGAGCTGTACGTGCAACGGTATCCAACAGTATTGATGTTAGTCAGCCAAGCCAGGATCAAACATACACGACATTGTTCATGTGTGGTTTCCTGGCAATGGACCGCACCCATGTAGTACTTGATCACATTGTCGTGCATGGCTGCCCGTTTACGCACACTATCTCGGCGCTCCGAGCACTGATCAGAGCTCTCGCACGCGATGTTAACAGATTGTTTCTACACCAACAATTCTCCAATAACTTGAAATGAGTTAGTGGGTGACTTTCAACTTTTGCCCAAAAAAATGAAAATGCACTGTTTACAATCTATTTATGAAGCAGGAATTCGTTTCAGACCCTGTGGGACTTGAAGGCAAAACGGAAGTATAATCATGTTCAGAAGACACGAACCGCTTGTAGCCGCTGGTGGAAAGATGTTTAGATGTCGCTTCTGATGCTATCAAAGCTCATTCTGAAGCCCATTGTTAAGTTTACCGTCGTCTTGACAACCCCCATTGCCCTCCTTTTTCCCCGTTCATTCCTGTCAACTTAGGTACGTAGTCCTTGAGGGAAACAATGCGTCCAGCCTTGATATCAACAAAGCAGCCAACGTCCGCCTACCCACGATCTTGTAATCGCCCACCCAGCTCAAAACGTGCGCCTACCCATATAAGTAGTGGTTATTCCAGCCCACCGCTTGCGGGGTGACTCACCCGGGTGACACTGCGGGTGACAGTACTAGGGGCTAAATAAGCACTTTCTACGGCAGCCCCGCAGGGGAAAAAATTTAAATTAATCATATTTCAGCCGATCAAAGCTGCAACCTAATACAATATATAGCAAGTATATAGCCCAAAATTCAACAAATATTCTAATATTTCTTTTAATTATATAACTTTTATATTTATTTAAATATTTAAAAAACAAACGTTTTATTTTTAATATTTTAATATATTTATTTTTAAACTATTTTTAAAAATCTGTTTTAAATATTATAAAAATTAATTATATTATATTAAATAATTAAAATAATGAATAAAATTTAAAAAATATTTATATAATTTTATTTAATTATTTATTTTTAATTATATATAAAATTAAAATATAATAATTTAAAAACTTAATTAAAATGTTTAATAAAAATCTTTTTTTAAATCATTTTTTTATAATTTTATAAAATATTTAACGTGGTTTATTAGAAAGTGGGACATATCAGGAAGTGAGACAGTTTTACTATTTCCGCCAACTTCAGCCAGCCCTAGCACCCCCTTAGGGCCAAATAATTAATAAAAGTTCGCACCAATTGGTGCCAACTGCTTTAAATTGCTTATTTTTAATTGACTTTATTAATTTAGAGTGGTTAGTGGAGCTGCAGTGCTAGTTTAAACAGGCCGACTTTGGGTGGGAAATACGTACTTTGCACTAATTAGTGCCAACTTTGCCGCTAAAATTATAGTCCGCTGTAAATTACAAATATATATATATTAGCATTAATTGGTGTTAATTATGCTGAATTTGCTATAATATAGTTGGAATCTGATTTATAAGAGCTTTTTTTTTTCTTACACGTTCTTGCATTATGCCCAGTCTTGCCGTAATTTTCAATGTTGTTTGCTTGGTCCGCCGCAAATCAACTTTTTTATACCATCGGCTATTTTGGCAGCTGACCGCTTCCCCGTTTCCTTTTCTTTAATTATTGCTTAAAATTCCTCAATATTAAGTGCCTCTTTAGGCTGCATTTGGGTTCTTTTAGCCTTTTAGCGTTTGGCAAGTGCTGTATTAGCGTTTTAAAGTATATAAATCTGATCTTTTATAATTATAATCTTGTGTGCTATTGTTTATAAACCCTTTAATAGCTGGTGAATAGCCTTTATAATCGGTGTAGGGGAGCTTTTCTAATAGGCGGAGATTTTTTTTTAATATAAGCTAATTGTTTAATAGTTTATTATATATTAGAGGGTGTTTAAGATTTTTATTGCTGGAAAGAAGCAGGGACAGATAGCACTGAAGTTTTAATGCGGATATAAAGCTTGGAAATAACGGAATCCAAATCCCAAGGCACTATTTCAGCTCTCCTAAATGCAGCCTTAATGTTGTTTTCTGTAAAAGTCTTATTGTAAACTGCCTTAAATGCAATAAAAAACTCGCTTTTAGTGATGTGGTTAACAGATACCTGGATAAAGTTGCTGATTTCTCCGCTATATATGTGCTTTAAAAGCTAAAATAACGCGACATTTAATAGCTGGATTAAATAAAGAAAGTGTAAAGGCATATTAATAGGGATAATCTTGTTTTTCCTGCAGTAGTGGTTAAACTTAGCAGATATATAGCTTTTATAGTTATTAAGTATTAACATTTGGTAATCCGCCTTTCTCTTGAGTTTTATAAATTTGTTAAAGTGTTAAATCTATTTAAGGCCAATCTTATTATCTATCCATTTATTCGGAGTAAGTGTAATTACTTAAAAGGGCGGGAAACCTGACTTTGTGGTTCAGCTTGCAAGGTAGTAAGCGCTTTAAACGATAATAAACGGCGGGATATACTAGCCGCTTGTATTAATGCATTAA